>JAGXCT010034376.1:15993-52071 GCA_022495035.1 Philopotamus ludificatus
AAATGTTTGTCGACCTCTGTGGTGGTTTGCACAGAGTTCGCAACAATTATCACGAACCCGTCCCCACTTTTCTTCCAGAAGTTGCAGTATGGGGATCTCTTCCAGCGGGGAGACTCACTCCATTACTGTATTACTCTGCCATGACGACCCTGAAGACTCTCCTCTCGTCCTTTCCATGAAAAAACCACAACAACCGGTGACGTTCTGGCTGCAGACTTCGCCTTAGCATCATCGACTTTACGCCGCAGACTGGCATGCTACTGTAAGGCCCCCAGTCGGCCTCTCGCCGGGGATCATCGGAAGAGTGCCCCTCTGCTGATACTCTTGGCACTAGACCGTCATGAGTGCCGTCACTGCCAGAGATCGCCGAGCAGAGGGTACCACGAGCTGCATGCGTCACGTACTATTTTTTATTAACGTGTTTATTCATAAAGCTGTCTATATAACTGTGTTTGCATTTCAATCATCGGCACGAGTAAAGGCTCGCCATGGTCCGAGTCACGAATCACTTTTATATTACGACGTATATTTAACCTTTACAGAGAAAGGTTACCCAAGCTGTGCCGAAGTTATTTGGGACCCCAAGTTTTTTTCGAATAATTCTTTTTATACAAATTCTACATGTTCTAAACTTTATGTATTTGTGTAAAAAAGTCTAAAGAATAAATATAAATAATCATTGACTAAAACCGACAATATTGTTTACCAATGGCACGGCGACGGTGTTTTTTATCGCTCCGTACCGGATATGAGCGAGAAAAAACATAGCACATGTCAAGAGAGAAAAAATATCGTGCTGTGCAAGGGTAGAAACCGATCCGGGGAAAAGTCACGGCAGTCTTGTCATCTCCGTGTCGCATTAATTAGTAGAAAAATTTAAAATTAGATTGATATTTTGGTTTTTTCTACTAATATATATCATGATATATTTTTATTCAGAGAATCCATTTTTGTTAAATGTCAAATGATCCCATCGGTCAGCGGCGTTGGTTACGAGCCGTCGTGACGGATCGGTTAATAAGATAATTCATTGCTGTGCACGAGCGTTATATTATGATCGAACCGCCGCGGCAAAGGGATAATAATCGGAATGTAATAATAAAAAACAATGAATGATTTGTCATCGGTCATCGTTATCGTTTGTTTGTGCCGATAGATTTTGTTAACGTATATTAATTTAACATGGGGACAGCTGTGTGTCAATGGCATGCACCATGAACAAGCACTCGATAATTGAACATAGTACAGTGCGTAGCAACCTTCGCTGAGATGTCACAGGCGAATGTCAAAATAACGACAAGAAAATCAATTTGACAGCCGACCGTTTGACAAACGATTTTGGCTAATTGCTATAATTAAAATACGCACGAAGGAGACTCGGCGACGGTCGGTACTGAGTCAGTTATCGAGAAGGAACGTGGACATGGCATTGGCCCGAGGAGGGCGGGCGAGGGAGACTGCGCACCTGGCCCGGCCCGCAGCCCCGCTCATGTGTCCGCCGCCACACGCGCCGCCAGCGCGCACGCCTGCCAACGTCAGCCGCACTAAACAAAGCGATACGCGCGGTCATCCGCCCCTCGCGACGAATCCACGGCCATTATTTATAGAACGCATTTACGCGATTGAAATAAAACGGAAAAATCATTACGGTGCAAAAATCGAAAATAAAATTTCATTTATAATTTTTAACAAATCTTATCAAATAAACACAACAATAAATAAAATAAACGGCGTTTGAATACGCCAACGACAATATTACCCCGTTTAAATTCAATTATTACACTCAGCTGTCACTTTGGATATGGTCGACGTAAAAGTTCTTAAGGCCGCATCTGTGATCGTGGCGTTCGACGGCTGCGCGCGTCGTGTGTTTCGTATTGAGCGCATTTCGGCGCCTGACGTTTTCTTCAAAGGTTCATATATAAAGCTGAAAGAAAACATGACTGCCGAAAAATCCGAAGCCGTTTTGCAAGGCTTTCAAGTGTATCCTTTTAAATATTAACGATATTCGATTACATTCGAGTGTTATCCACGAAACGAGCTATATTCTAACAAATATGCGAACATATTAATAAAATTGATCATAAACGCATTGGAATATCTTAACATTCATTTATTAATACATAAACACGACGTTATTAACTAAAACAACAAGAATAACATATAACATTTGACAGCTAACCTATAAAAACATTTACTCTATTATTATTTTATCTATATGCAACGTCGATCTTTTGAGTTTTCTCAAATAACTTTTTAATACGAGTCCTATATGTTACAAACTTTTTGTATTTGTATAAAAAATGATTTTGGATCATACTGTCGATTTGCTGTAGTAACGTGTCTCACGATTTGAAAAAGCGGTAATTCGACAGCGCGAAACATAGTGAGACAAGAAAGAGCGCTGATGGTACGCCATTGATCGAGCGCCGTCTCTGTCAATGCCGGTACAATTTTCATATGCGACGAAAAAGATGCTGAACTGTAGACCATGGACAGTCAATCTTTAATGATAATTCCTCAATTGTTCGACAAGGATCTGTATCCATCACCGCCTTCAGGATATCATCATCTAATTTTTGTAGTCGCCCTTTTCATGCAACATCGTTAAGATTCCCATTTTAATTTTTAAACTTTTTAAACTACTAATGACACATGTTTAGTTTCTGAATATCTCCGTAAGTATCGGTATTTTTTTTCAAAGTGTTTTGCTCAGTTTTTAAATTTATTGATTCAATATTTCCTTAATACGACCTGATCAGAAATTGGATGAACTTACGAGATGCAGACACAGGTATATTTTAATTTATCGCCATAAATAAATATACGTCTATACACGTTCTAATATATTATTCGTAATTGACAGGCAAAATCTTATGGCAGAATAACGAAGACATGTCTTCACCCGATCTGGAACACGAAGCGAGAGTACCCAAGAAGATTTTAAAATGTAAAACGGTATCACGAGAAATGAATTTCACATCTATAGAGCGTATGGAACGGTTTAGATTAGAACAGGCAATTATTTTTCAGGAATACAGTTTGAATAATTCGTAGAAACTGTATTAAATATATTTTTATAATTTTAGAAAGTGCTTTTCAAAGGAAGATGTATGGAGGAATGGTTTTTTGAGTTCGGATTTGTCATTCCGAATTCGACCAACACCTGGCAATCGATCATAGAATCTGCCCCCGAATCTCAAATGATGCCGGCTAACGTATTAAAGTAATAATAATATTTTCGTCTTATTATTATTTTACGCATTGTTAATTTGTATATTTTTAATTTCAGCGGAAACGTAGTGATTGAAACGAAATTTTTCGACGGTGATCTGCTTATTGCCGTATCAAAAGTGCGAGTATTTTACGTTTAGGATAGTTTTAAAATGTGATATATACGATTATGTGATGATACATCCCGGTAATGTACGGCATTTATTGACTGGCTTGCATTCTGCAGATCGTATTCCTAAGAATAGTCGATAAATAGAATTTATTCGTGATTATTGGACCATAATTATTAAGTCAAGTGATACAAACAGTTTTAAAAATAATACGCAATGTTTTAATGATGAAAATTTTCTTGTCGTTAGATTAAGTATTAAAAATAATTGCTTAAATTTAGATCTATATTTTGTAAATTTTACAAAAGTCATATCATTGTTTATTTTTTTTTTATGTTAGCTTTAACTATCACAATGTGCCTGTCGTTGTAATGCATTTTTATACTGACTATACTAAGGTTTCCGATGACGTGTGGAGCTTGCGCCTTTATTCTCGAATTAAAGGTACCAAAGTAGAAATCCTAATTTCATTCTCACCTCTTATTATTTACGTTTACCAGCGGTTATTTTGTACATACATATCTACTATATAAATTATATGTAAATAGCTGGTAGATTAGTCATTAACACTTAAGACCGATAACAAATGATTTACTTTTAAATTGAATAAAATATGTTATTTTTATTTAAAAAAATCCCCGGTCGCTCACGTAATTACACCATGTTGTATAGTGTTAAAAGCATTTAATGCATTTTATGTTTACGTGTAAATTAATTAGATTTATGTATTAATTTCCGTTTTTTGTTAACACATTTATTGATAATATATTTATTATTCCACACGAGAATATAATTTTTTTATTTAATGTGAACGAATAATTATTTATTGAAATCAATATCCGGTTATTACAGAAAATGTAATTAAAAGATTCACTAATAAGAGACTCTGGCGTAGAAACAACTGACGCCGTTCTTAATAAATCGGTGCAGCTTCTTGCCTCTGCGGACGACATAGACAATGTGGTCAGATCTCGGGCGGCTCCCAAGTATGCATGCCAACGAATAATGAGAGCGGCAATTGGCATGGATTGAGAATCAACGAGACCGTAAATGAATCCCTAAACCCCTGAGAGTCGAAGAGTACAGCTTCGAGGCTCTCGGCTCACTTATTACGAATAACAATGAAAACTATTTGTAAGTACGAAGGAGAACCATGCTGGAAAACCGATGCTACTTTGGACTTCAACAGCAGCTATGGTCGAGACTCCTCTTAAAGAAGACCAATGTCAAGCCCTACACAACCCTCATCAAGCCCGTCTTAACATACAGGTCAGATTGTTGGGCTTTGACAAAACAAGATGAGCGAAAATTGGATATCCTGCGGAAAAGGATTCTGAGACGGATATTTGGAGCCGTATACGACGATGGGGAATGATGTATCCGTAGCAATGAGGAGCTGTACGACTATACAAGGATATACCGGTCACAGCTGTCGTCAGAGTGGCCAGACTCCGGTGAGCCGATCATGTGTCGAGGATGCCGATTTGCCCAATCAAGGGTGAATCTTTGGCAACTTTAAAATCACGCGTCCGCGAATCGGCTCTTGGCCAGTGGCAGGAGAAGTGGGATTCCTCCTCCAAAGGGCGGACTATCTATCTCTTCTTTTGCGATATCAGAGCCAGGCTTAATTGTAGCTGGCTCTTGCCAGAATTTTGGGTCAGTCAATTCCTAACTGGCCACGGTAATTTCAAGCCTAAACTAACTTAAAGAGTTTAACCTTGTAGCATCTCCACATTGCTGGTGTGGCCACATCTATCGGGATTAGAGTCACGTTCTATGGCCCTTTCTTTACCTGGATGCTGCGCGTCACGACCTACTCTATGCTATCCGATGTGGCATGTCTCCCGGTGGAGGGCCCTATTGGGCACATGGATCCTGGGTACAAAAGTAAGCCTTCCTGTCCAGGAGGGAACGAAGACCAAGATTGAAGTGGTTGGACTGTGTACAGAGAGACACTGCATCATTGAAACTTACCCAACGATAAAAGTAACATCTCTGTAAATTTTTTTCATTGTCGTATGGTTTGTCAGCTTTATTGATTGTGTCAAAAATCTTATTTTATTATTAAGGAAAAACCAACGAAGAATATATTCGACCTTGTATGCTTGTTTTTTTTATCAAGGTTTGAACGCGACTAAGGCCACAAACACCATCAATGAAATTTATGGGCCAGTCCCTACGATAAATAGACGTCAAATTTGATTCACACGCTTTAAATCGGGTGACAGAAAATTACGGGATACCCCACAAATTTTGATGAAGATATAATGCGAGCTTTAATTGAATCGGATCCTCTCAAAATATAGAGGAATCTTCAATGTCGACAACACATGAGCATTAAAAAGGTCTTGGCAAAGTAAGCAGGATGTGTATTACTGGAAACGTAAAATGGATCGTATACGATAATGTAGATAAAAAAAACAATGGTTTTCTGACAAAATGGTGGACTAACAAAAACAGGGGTTTTAAATAATCAAAATATCTTCTTGTACGTCTTCAATGCTAGTAAAATATCTTTTGAGGCCCTTAATACACCTTGTAGCGTCTTCTTTTATTGGAAATGGATGGATCGAGTTTACATATTCTTCCTACGAGAGCTCTCAGGGGCATGGGGCCGGTCCAATCGGTGCAACAAAAGCAGTTTTTTTCTTGAAACGCGTGATGTTAAAATGATGAAGATGATAGAAGAAGTCCAGGATCGGGGAAGATTGCGTAGTGTCCTCTATGTGGCAAAGACCCGCTTCGGGCTAGAAGACCATTTAAATAATAATTGATGTGATCTTCAACAATTTCTCTGAACAACCTTTCCAAACATACGACTGGATGACTTCCGTGCGTTGTCGATGTTTATGATAGCTTTTATCAGTGTATCAACTTCGTCTATTCCTGGTGACGATGATGATGATTTCGTATGGCTTTTACTTTGCCATTCTTCGCGCGTTCTTTGAAGCTGCCTTCGTCCTTTAGAGAGCGCCAAGCACAGCATTAGTTGGGTATGTAATACTGGTGCAGGTTGATCCACTAGCCTTACGGAAGGGCGGGTCTCTCATTGAGCCCGGAGACCAACTTCGCACGCCTTAACGATAAGTTTAAAACAGGCGCTCGTTATCGCACTACGGCCTGGGAACTGGAGGACTGGTCGAGTTTGTAGGAAGCGGTAGTGTGATGGGAAACGGCTCAAGAAACTATCCCGGCATTTACCTTTAGATGACTAGGGAGCATGTCATCCCTTCCATGATGTTTTCGATGTCGATAAATGGATTAAAAACCCAAGTAACCCTTGATAAATACCTAACAAAATAAGTGCACACCTAAAAAACTTGTAAAACACATATACTTATGTGCATAAATAAATCTGGTCGTTAACGGATTTCTCACCACAGAGACAGTATACCCTGGGAAGGGTATCTGTTGACCAGTAATATGGTCTAGTCTCGATACTATCACTCCTATTCCTTCTTTCTAGGAGACCCCTCTCTGAGGAGGTTTTTCCTATGATGAAAGGATTGCTATTGCGCGACAAGGCTTATAATCACTTGCGACCGGCTACTTGAGATTCGTTTCGGGCAGATGTGCATATGTATGCCTGTGTATATCTATATAGGTGTGTGTGTGTGGTCGCTCGCTACTTGTCACTCGTGACTCGTTGTAAGCAGATAATGTCTTAGAGAAGAGAATAAACGAATACCGAGAAAAACCCTCTCCTACTTGCCTGGACACAGTCGAGAGGGTAAACTCCGATACCAACAAGGTAGAAGATGTACGTCCAATGCCAGAAATGGCCAAGACAGGGAAACTCTTTATAAAAAATCGCATACCAACGGGAGCCCTCACGTCACGTGTGAGACTCAGGTTTCTTTCGCCTCAACTACCATGCGAGAGTTTGGCCTTCAGCGAGTGAGAGCCTTACAACGAGTCACGAGTGACAAGTAGCGAGCGACCACACACACACACCTATATATTGTTGCTACACGGTCTGATGGACTTTTATAATTTTAAAATATAATACTAAAATTTCTTAAGAAGAGGGAGAAGGGAGAGGGAAAGTAGCCCTGCACAACTCTCCGAAACTCGATGCAAAGCAAGCAAATGCCCTGTAGCAAATCACACTGCTGACTAGGTCCATGTATCCGATAGGGCTCACCGCCGGGAGAGCCGTAGGAGAAATGCCGCATGTCCAGGTAAGGACAGGACCTCAGAACGTGACTAATTCTTAGAGACGTACCCACACCAGCAATGTGGAGATGCTACAAGATTAAACTTTTCAAGTTTAGCCTTGAAATTACCGTGGCCAGTCAGGAATTGACTGACCCAAAATTCTGGCAAGAGCCAGCTACAATTAAGCCTGGCTCTGATATCGCGATAGAGGAGATAGGTAGTCCGCCCTTTGGGAGAGGAATCCCACCTCTCCTGCAACTGGCCAAGAACCGATTCACGGACGCGTGATTTTAAAGTTGCAAAAGATTCACAAGTGGCGCCGTCGACAACGGGACTGTTTTCTTTCAAAAACTGACGGCCCTCAGCTGGATTTCAAGGTCGAGCGGAAGGACGCCAGCAAAAATTAAGAGTGATGCCCCCTTGTACTGCGCGAGTTGCCCTTATGGGCGCCACCTTTCCGCCAAATGTGAGGACAGGTACTCTCAGAAACTCTCTGATTACTCTGCTCAACCACTTGGCTAATCATGTTGATATTTTTGATGGTAAGTATCGCCAGTTTGTTGACATTATTTTTATTTTATACAGTTTCTTCTTTATTGTACTTTTTTTATGCTATATATTTTTTACTTTTTTAATAATCTTTTAATAATAATAATAAATAATAATAACAAACGTTTTTACTTTTTTTTTAATCACATAATTGGTCCATTTCGACCGTTTTTTTAATAAATATTCTTTGAAAAATTTAGGATAAACGATGGGTTTGAATAAAAATCGTCATTGTTAACTCTCTCGATTCGAAAATATATTAAGCGTTTTTATTCAAGAAAAAAAAATCTCGCATTTCATAAACAAAGTAAAACAAAAAAAATCACACATTTTAAATAAACACCATTTGTTTAAAAATGCTTTTACAATGCAGCATCGGGAATTGATTGAAATCGTCGCCAAAATCTTAACATTTGAAACAAACAATATACAATATATAAAACTATCACGTATTTACAATAACACTCTATAGAAAAAAAAACATCGTAATAAATCATTTGCAAAATTTTGTCGTTCAAAACAAAATATTCACTAATATATCGTAAAAAAAAAAAAATTTACATATTTTACAAAGTCCGAAATAAGACTAACGTTGACTAATGTTTAAAAACAATCTTTGATTAGCATTCAAAGATAAATTAATTACCCTTGTGTCTCATCAATGAATCTCTGTATTCGTATAATTCAGCAGATAATTTTCAAAAATTATGAAATGGATCCTGAAAAAAATGATTAAACGTTCCTTACGACTTTAAAAATTCAATATATATATATACAAAATATATTATTATAAATTACGTTATATGATACAGGAATTGGTAAAATTCTTATTACATAAAAAACCCTAATTAATAAATTCGAACATCGAAAAGTAAAAATAAAAACTTCATTATCATTTTCTTGTATATTTTTCAGTGCACGTGAGTATGCAAAAAACGCATACTTTCATCCACAGCTCACATCTCAACAGGTTGACTATTATGCTCCTTAAGTTTTATGTGGACGGACATTCATAAAAAAAAATCATAAAATTGATTTAAATGTATGACAAGAATTAGGAACAAAATAAGATATAAAATGCAATGGGGATTAAAAATCTGATTAAATACATAACATCGTCCTTGTACTAATTTATGAAATAATATATTCCACGTTTCGCAATAGAATTGATCCCGAATATAATTACAAAAATAGCTGATCGTATGAATATTTAAAAAAATATATATATGTGAACGTTAATTGATACGGATCAATATTTTCATGTTGACTGCTAAGATTTAAATTAAATAATTTCCTACGTGACTATCGTGATTGTTGTTAATTTAAATACAGTGAAACCCCGTTTTTACGTGCCTAATATTCGCGTTATTTTAGTATTAAATCAATTTTTTTCCCTCCAAATTGTACTTGTGAATCTGTAGCCATTAGACTTGGGAATAATTCGTGCTTTTAAACATTACTATCGCAAAAATCTATTATAAATATTATTATCAAAATTAAGATATGGGGTAAAATTTAAGAAATAACGATCAAAAAATGGTATCGAGCTGTGAATCAGTATAAAAATATTGGGTCTACCGGAAAGATCTGTCAAGATCATGTTAGAGGAAAATCCTTTTTGGACAACATCGGCGATTGTAGAAAGGTTTCGGATTGCTGTGTCCAAACTTCCATGCTATTCGTCCTACCGATGATTTGCAAATATGACTGTACAGAGAACCTTGGAGATTCGTGTCAATAATTCCTCGATGGTTAGTCGAAGATCTGACACATCCAGAGATCCCAATACGTCATCATAAAATTTAAGTGCATCTTTTAGATTTCTATTTCTCAATTTGACTTTTGAAACCTTAATTGGCATCTATATCAGAACTTCACTATAAATTTATTTAATAGCTTTTGTGGCTTTGCTGACATTCAAGCCCTGTTCTAAAGAATGTATTACAGTGTCTTTCAATAATTTCTCAAACTAATAAACATGCTTTCTTTAATGTATCTGACAAAAAACCGCACCTAACGATGGGTACAAACATGATTTCTTTCGGTTATTATTTAATTTGCATCAAACATCAGCAATGTTACCAATACTTTTATGACTTATTATTTTTTCCCTCCAGATTAGCTTATGGATTTATCGCGTTTTTTCAGTGGAAAAATATATCTTCAGATTATTTTCTTTAAGTTTTCGAATCTTTTGCTCTACTCGTTGTATTAGTACAGCCATTATTTCAAGACCATTCACATCTCATTATCCTAGACAATTTGCAGCCCGGTAAATGGGGTAATTTTCCTCTTTACAGCACTTTTCTTATCAAAATCATTAAATATTATTATTGGGTCTACCGGAAAGGCTTGATTCAGCTCAACAAACCATTTCGGACCATATTCGGAAACTAGGATTGGTGTGGAAATATTCGAGATGGGTGCCACATGAGTTAAGTGAGAAGGAATTTGAATGATCGAGTCATCATATGCACATCTCTGCTAGCACGAAATAAAATCTTTCTTGGACTGGATGATAATTGAAGATGAAAATTAGATTACATATGAAAACATCGTAAGAAGAGCTTATTGTGTATCCGGAAAACCTGCTTCTCCACCTCTAAGCCGAAGTTAAGCCTGAATGTTGTTTATATGGTGGGACATTCGAGAGGTTCGATTCAGTTAAATTTAAAAACATAACTCTAAGAAGAAAGACTATGGCAGAACTCCAAGAAAATGCTAGGCCACATACTGCTTTGGGGATTCGTCAGAAACTCGCAGTGCTAGCCTAGAAAATTCTGTCGCATCCACCATACTCCCTGGACTTGTTTCTATCCTTACAATTTTTTTTGGAGGGCAAGAAAATTAAAAACGAAGCTCTGGTTCAATTTTTCGCCTCTAGGGATAAGGCATTTTTTTTAAATATGAAGGTATTTTGTTTTATTCTATCAAAGTACAGAACTTTCCTGTAGACCAAATATGTACCAAACCGATTTGCATGATTATCTAAATAAATTTAAATAATCATCAATTTTTTGCCTTTAAAATCGTAAAAACGGCGTTCCACTGTAATTTGAAAAATAAATACGGCACAATCATATTTTTTTGTTGTCGTTTCTTATCATTGCACACGTATTTATTTTTATATTATGTTAATTTTATTTAATTTAATAAATATATATTTATAAAATATATTTGTACTAATGAAATATTTTGAAAAATAAAATGATTCTATACGTATGCTTTTTAAAGTCTTATAAATAACGAGTGACACGTTTGTAAAATTTATGTAAATAAATATATATGTATTTTTCTTTTCATATGCATCTCTATCGTAATGGAATGTATATGGAATACTATAAATTTACAATTATATCATATTTATATCTAAGACGTTTTCATGTTTAATTCGCGCTTCCACGGAAGACTGGGAGAAGCAAATTTTATATATCATTTCGCCGGAAAGCACCATGGAAATATTTACTAAATGTTTACAAACACTTTTGTAAACATGTAAATAAAGATTTGTGTCAATGTCATATAAATAAGGGTTCGTTCCGTTAGTCTACAGTCAATTTTTTTACATTCCGCGGCAATGCGAATTCAATAAAAAAATATATTAATCAAAAATAACTTCCGATTCAGGTAGACAGTGTTTGGATTTACTCGCAGCGAGTCAACCGATTTTGATTTTACTAGATGGATAAGTTACCAAATTACCAAAACCAAGCTGATGATCATCGACAGGAATAATCAGCTATCCAGATCTGCAATCTTCCAGATCTGGAGAGGGTTGAAGAGTTTCTTTATCTCGGATTACTACTTACGAATAATGGAAATTGTGAGACAGATATAAGAAGGCTAAAGGGATAGCTAAAACAGGATGTCAAAGCTATTGACAATTTGTAAAAACAGGAAGATATACAAAAACTCGGAAAAATGTTTAGTGCAGAGTCTGGTATTCTCAATTTTTATTTACGGCGTAGAAACCTGGACTATAAAGGAAAACATGAAGAAGACAATTGATGCCTTGTTTGAAGAATTGTGCTGGCGACGCCTGCTAAGAATAATATGGACCGCTAAACGCACAAACGCGGTCCGCTTTAAAAGAAATTCTATAAAGAAGACTGACTATTCCCAAAAAAGGATTCGATACTTTGCATCTCGGCCAGAAGAAACGTATAGGCCTGGAGAAGCTCGTCATGCTTGGAAACGTACATGGACGCAGGGGAATGGACAGGGTGCCCACCTGTTAGAGCGACCAGGTGAAGACTCTCACAGGGTCCACCGTAGTAGCTGCGATGCATAATGCAGAATGCAGAGAATCCTGGAGGAGACAAAATCAAGAACTTTCGGAACGAGAATGATCATGATCCTCAGACATGAGGGTGCCGACCAAAGAAGAAGAGATGGATAAAGTGGCCTGTCAGTCATTCGACAATTATTCAGTGTGGTGGACGTTACAGTAGTGTTATTTCGAACCCTTAAAATGGAGAATACGTTCCGGAGATGAGTCTTTGAAAAATGAACCAAGGGGGGGGGTCGACATTTTAAATGCGATATTGGAACAAAACCCACGTCAAACGATAAAGGAGTTGGCAGAGAGTACGTCACAATCTACAGTTTATCGCCACCTGGAAATTTGGGGAGTCAGCAAGATCACCTATAAAAATATTGTCCGCAAAAGCCAATGGTTGGATAAGGATCAATCACCTCTACCGGACCCTAAAGCCAATATTCATGGCAGGAAAAAATATTGTGTGTATGGTATGATCGTCGAGGAATAGCCCACCACGAGCTGATGAAGTGCAACGGAACGATTATTGCCGATAAAACGTTCAGCTGCTGCAAAGAGTTCATGAAAAACTACTGGAAAAGCGTCCAGCACTCGTCAATCGGAAAGGCGTTATCCTGTTATACGATAACGCCAGATCACACACGGCAAAAATTCTAGAGCTCAAGTGGTCTGTTCTACCACATCCACCCTACTCCACAAATCTTGCTCCAACGGACTACGGCCCTCCAAGAATGATGAGCAAGTCAGTCAGGCCCTCGACACTTTCTTTCAGTCCAAACCCACCAAATCGTACAAAGAGGGGGTCGATAAGTCGCCAATAAGATGGGAGAAAGTTATATAATTTTTTAAAGCAAAATATAAATATGATAAAAAATCGGAAGTTATTTATGACTCAAACTATTATGTCCAATATTCGTATTGTGAATAAATAAATCGCACTGCCGCCGAGCGTAATTCAATAATATTTGCAATAAACTATATTTATATATTACAACAATGACTCTACTAACAGTATAAAATTTAAATTTAAAACTAATATAATCTACATATTTATATAAAAATATTTTCAATATTAAGATTTCTATAGATACAATTTATTTTCTTGCGTTTTGTGCAACTGCGGCTCTGAGCACGTTCAATTGATTTAACAGCGTCGTATGCGATTGTTCTAACGTTTCTATTCGCTTCCGGTAACTCGAATTTTCGTCCAGGAGACACTCCACTTTTTTCTCTAGTTGGTCAACGTATTCTTTTTTCTTCCGTCTGCTCTCTTGTGCCGATATCTAAAAAAATATACGCATATCGTTAATACGGTTAAAACGACTTATAAATTATTATCGTATCATAAATTACTTTGTTTTTAATTTTGCGTCTGATTTTCTTTAACGATTTCTCTTCCGATTTAGTTAAAGGTAGACGCGTAGGAACGGGATAACCTTCTGCCATTAATGTGCGTTTTTCTTCTTCGGTCAATAATAAAGTTCCCGTCGAACCCTTCTGAAATAAAACGTTTCATCGATAAATATATTATTGACGTATCGGTATCGATTTAATAATTAATACACACCACTTGCGTGCTGATCAATGGTGTGTGTATAGGTTGACGCGCATGCTGTGAGGGATAAATGTGATGCGAAGACATGGATCGACGAGATGGGGGAGGAGACGGAGGCGTCCTCGTGGGTGATAACGCTCCTTCGCTGTCCTCGCTCGATAACGACGACGGAGGCGTTGGCGGTAAACCAAATCCTGCAACACAATCGATAATAAATATTGGTTTTACGTTAACTATTAATTATATTTATTTATCATAAAAAAAATAATGCGTGATTGGCATTACAGAATAACTAAGGTCGCCAATCACGCATAAAAATATAATAGTATAGTAAAAAATATAATCGTAACATAAAAATAATAAATGTAAAATAACAACAACAAAAATATCGAAGGATAATAATAAAGAGATAAAATACAGTCTGTATAGTCGGCCAAGTGATTGAGCAGAGTAAAAGCTCTGGTTACCGGAGAGTTTCCGAGAGTACCTGTCCTCACATTTGGCGGAAGAAAAGTACACGCGAACGAGCTCGATGGTAGTGAGGTGGCGACTCGCACAGTACAAGGGGGGTTAAAGAATATTATCGCGTTAAAACATCGCCATAATATCGCGTCAAAGATATGGCAATCTCGATGGTCTGCTGAAAGTACGGGAAGAACTGGTTTCCGGTTCTTCCCCAATGTACTAGCTCGAGTTAAGCTGCATTGTTCCTGATCATTACATGTCCCAGTTTATCACGGGACATGGCTCCTTTAATGCCAATCTTCAACGTCTGGGCCTCAAGGATGGCTTGCGAGTTTAGTGATTCTAATGATCAATCATCGGAACACATTCTTTGTAAATGTCTGGAATTTTCTTATGAAAGAGAGACTATACTCAATGTAGTGCGGTCTGGCCCCGTCTGTCATCCGGACCTTGTCTCCTCCATCCCTGCTTACAGGGCTTTTGTGATTTACGCCGGCCAGGTCGGAGCGAGATTCTCCTCCCTTTACATATTACCCTTGTCTTCTTAGGTGTAGGTCGCCTGTATTTCCAAGGAGTATTTAGATGCGATGGTTGCCACGATGGCTCGTCAGAGGTAGTCTACATTTAGACTCACCGTAGGGAGGGCCCTCCAGGAAAACCTCAGCCATATTTTGTTGTTATTTATAATATTGATGTAACAGATTTTAATTATTTATAATGCAGATATGTTAAATAACTGTAGTTAAAAATGTATGGTTGATGAATAAAGAATTAAAAAAAAAGAGTACAAGGGGGTTATGTACTGTGTCAACCAGCTTGAAGAAGTGCTTTGCCAAGTAAATCGACCTTCTATTCTAGAGGGTTACATACCCCAGGCAGCCTCTAACCATGCGCTGGGGTATAAACTGGGGTAGAATCCAAACTCCCTCATGTAGAGATATCTTAGAAATTTCTTTTGTATTTTCTCTAATCTGAGGGAATTCGAGGCGTCATAAGGCGCCCATATAATGGAACCTGATTCGAGCAAGCTCCGAACCACTGTGTTATAAACCGGCATAGTCGGTCCGTATCATTTCTGGGCTCTCGATATTCTCGAGTGCGCCCCTATCCTTCTTACGTAAAGTGTGTCACAGAACATATTTTACGCGGGAAACAGTTCCCGCCAAAAGTCGGTGACATCATCGTCACGTGACTCACGTTTTGGAGACATCTATATCACATTCGATCACGCCGTCATGGCAGTCACATCTCCGTGATTTCTCTCGTACCGGAGATACGTCTCCGGGATCTTCATCATCATCTCGTACCAGAGATACTATCATCATCTCGTACCGGAGATACGTCTCTGGGATCCTTTCGTCACACCTATCATCGAGCTGACGACACCTGATCATTCGATGTCAAATATAGCCATTTTGTAGATATTTTATAATTCTTTTCCTCTCTTTATTATTATATATGATATTTTTTATGTTTTTATGCGTGATTGGCGACCTGGGTTATTCTGTAATGCCAATCACGCATTATATTTATTGAAAAACCTAATAAATAAATAAAATAACTAAGGAATGTGATGAGAGTTTCTCAAGACAAAGTCTAACGTTCTTAATGATCTCATACATGCCAACTAAAATTAAACTTAGAATCAAGCAAAATATCATTGACCTTTATTGTCCGTAATTGCGAAGAAAATAAATAAAAATAACAATATTGATTTACAATGGCACGAGTGCGATGTTTTTTATGGCTCCGTACCGGATATGAGGGAGAAATAACATGTGCAAGTGGGAACGAGAAAAAATATCGTGCTGTGCAAGTGGAGAACTAACATACGCCGAGCCAGGAGCGGGCCTCAGTAGTAGGGCCACGTTACCTCCGGGTCGCATTAATTAGTAGAATAATTCAAAATTAGATCAATATTTTGGATTTTTCAACTAATATATATCATGAATAACTATTAAAATGTCAAGGTTTTGTCGCAGAATTTATCAATTCTTGACTAATTTATTTTCATACAAAGAAGAACCGTACAAGATTCTCTGAGAACCCAAAAAAATATGTATAATAATGAATAACACAAACCTGTCGTATTTGGTTCGACTTTTATGCTTATTTTGGGTAAAGCAGCTAGCGCTGGGGAGCCGAGCAGTAATTGTGTCGTGCCCCGTCTGAGTGCGCTCTGCGGTAAATGTATATTACCCGTCTGCAAAATATCAATTGTTATATAAAACAGCGATTCGATAAGTATGAAACTATTTGCAAAAGACTCACCGTATGATCTATGACATAATCGATTGTGTGCATAGTGGTTGTATCGTGGAGTACTGGTGACGGTGACGGTGAGGGTGAAGGCGGCGGACTGCTAACGGGCGACGACGGTCTGCTGGGAGGTTCTACTTTCACGATGTGCTCTTGGGGGGGTAGAGGACTGGGCGATCTGCACGGGGAAGCGCCGACCCTTCTCCGGTTCCATGCGTTCTGCAGGGGTATTGCGGGATAACATTCGTCCTCCATATCTACGACAAACATAATGTAAAACACACTTATGATATAATTGTTTGGTATTAGCCGAAAGCATCGTTGATTATGAAATAATTACATATGTGCACATGTTTTAAAAATTCAAAAGGGTAACAGTGTTTATAAGAATTTTGATTACTTTGGGACGACGTGCAGCTGTGTTAACAATTTAGTCGGTGTCGCTGCGTGTTAGCCTATGATTGGTCGCTCCATCTCGATAGGCCAATGGGAAAAACACATGTTTTCATAAGCATATGTGTTAGAATTATTCTCAAAAACAATATAACAATCCGATCGATTAATTTAAAACGATATTCTCGACGGAAAAATGAAGGATGTAATACAATACTGTGGAGCGATGTGAAAATTATCGCCGTCCACAGTCTCATTCAACACGGTCATAAAACTATTTGCAATATATTATCGAGATTGTTTCGTGAAAACTCACAAAAAATAATGTTATTTGTGCACATTTTCATTGTGTGTGCATGCAGAAATATGTGCTGATACACGGATAGCGCAATATTTATTAATAATAATAATAATAAGTAACTATTTACCGTCGACTCTGGTGTGCATTCCCACTGGGGATGAGGGGGCTGAGTCACCGTCTGAATTTAGGCTGTAAGAGTGTTCTGTCTTTATAGGTATTGTTCCTAATACTGCGTCTGTCATTAATCTGTCGTGTAAAACTACGGTCGATTTTGTGTCCCTCGAAAACCATTCTTGCATATCTTCACCGCTATCCAAAGCCTCTTGCATTGCCTGAAACAATAAAAAAATAATATAAATATCATCATCATCATCATTTGCCAGCCACGCGACACTCACTCGCTGAGCGTATGGCCTTGCCGGACTCTCGAATGGCAGTCGAGGCCAAAGGAACCAAAGGAGTCTCACACGTGACGCGAGGGCTCCCCTTTCGTGTCCATATCGCGGGGACCCAAGCCGTCTTGGTATACGATTTTTTGTAAAGAGTTTCCCTCCCTTAGCCTTTGCTGGCATTGAACGTGTATTTTCTACACTATTGGCATCGGATTTTACCCTCCCGACTGTCCAGGCAAGTGCAAGGAGGTCTGTCGCCTCCTCGTGGTGTTAGATGTGTCTGAGTACGGGCATTAGCCACCCTAGTGCAAACTGAATCCAGTAAGCCCCGGAGAGTTGACCTGCCAGACTGGTCACTGCGGATTTGAGGTCGGAAACTAACGGACTCCTTCGACGAGGATCCTCCGTCGACGGACGGAGTGTCGTTGGGTGCTTCCTAAGCTGGTGACCCTTGTCTATCATGCATAAGGGTTGCGCAACCGATCCCCCATTCAGCCCCCGTGTTTAGATGATGAAAGGGGCATGCTAAGCCTAATGCAAATGCAATTGTTGTCAGTATAGAGTCGAGTGTTGTCGCGTGTGGCGGCGAAAGTGGTTAGGCACAATCATAGTTTCGTGGATTCTACGGAGCTATGAGGAGCCAGGCCGCTATCCATACCAGCTCAGTGACGTGTGTGCTACCAGAGGTACTAACCTCCTCTGATTATTATTGTTACAATCCACACGTGACAGCTCGGTTCCCGTGCTTATGGCTAGCGACTTGACCCGTATTCGAAGAGCTACAGTCATGATATCATGGTTGAGACGGGAGTGTCCTCCAGGTGGCAAATACCCGCCTTAGGGTTATTAGTAAATAATAGCACGGCGGCCCACGTTGGTACATTCTTAACTTTAGAGTAAGGGATGGAGAGTGTGGAAAAGGAATCTCGGCCCAATTCTGTTCATTTCGCAAACCTTACAGTGCTGGGCGTGAGGATAGCGGGGAGGGAATCGATCCCTCATTCCGTGACGTGAATCCGATGCATTTTGCAAGTGTACATGTGGATCGAGTGTGGGGTCGCTCCTGACCTTATACGGTCCTCCTTCTCCCTGGTTCACCAAGTCAGCTCCCGCATGGAGTGAGTTTGGTGTGTCCAAGATAGAGCCCTTATTATGCTTATAACGAATAACAAGTGACAAGCCGCAAGTGATTAATAATTAATAAATTATTTCATCATAAGAAATACCTTCTCAGAGAGAGGTCCCCTAGAAAGAGGGAAGAGGAGCGATAGTATCAAGACTAGACCATTTATCGGTCAACAGGTTAGGGTCTTCCTTCCCAGGGTATACTGGCTCTGTTAAAAATCCGTTAGATTATTAGAGACCAGTTATATATATGTACATATATAAAAAAAAATAGAATCCTCGACCTAAAAATCATCAGCGCGGTTGATTGATGGGGGCCCACATGTAAATAAAGAATAGTACGTAAATAACACATTAATCTTCAGCTCATTGAAATTAATTTTCTATTGATGAAAAAATTTGGGGCAAAACCGTTTTAGTGACGCTTGAATTGTGCGCCCGTGGACCTTGCACGTTTTGCACAACAGTCACAACACATCTGAATTTAAAATTAAAATAATAATAAAAAAAAGCATTTACAATGCTTATTTCTCATCTTAAATACATATATTCAGTGTTATTTTTAACGCATGTTATTTTCCGCTTATACACAGCGTTCGATTCAAAGATAGCGAGGGTCGCGCAAATCATGATGATGACGGCGATTTCGCATGGCTTTTATTTTGTCATTCAGAACACCACAAGAATATTTTTTTAACCCATGATGAAGCTGGGTCAGGCCGGTCTGACACAATTCTATCCTTTGCCATCCGCCCACATCAAATGTACCAGCTTGGGGCTAGCTAAATCGATGCAACAAAAGCAATTTTACATTTAAATCTATTTAAGAGAAGGGAGGGAGAAAGTAGTTTTGCTTAATTCTTCGAATGTCTATACAAAGCAAAAAAATGTCGTGTAGGATCGTATATTGGTGGTTAGATCCGTGTGTCAGATGTAAGGGAATACCAATAGAGTAAGTAGAGCGTAACGAGCGACGTTCAGATGAGGACAGGACCACAGAATGTTACTGCAATTCTGACAGGCGAACCTACAAGAACAACAGCAGTTCGTTTCATAGAACAGGCACATGTTGATTCGTTAACATTGCAGAGGAATGGATCTCGGGTCTATGGTCTGAGAGCTACATTGAAGGTTAAGTTTATAAAAAGTAGCATTGAGAAGGAAAAGCGCAGAAGATACTCTCTCAGAATTTGCCTTTGGATAACTTAGGAGCCGTGTCAATCTAGTCCGGGATAATCATCATTGGTATCAGAGAGGTGATTTTTTGCAGATCAAGACCTGGAAGAACTGGAACAAAGGAAATATACTATCTCTCGGTGACCCGGGAGGTTTCCCTCTCGTGGTCATGCTACGGCACATACGTACTTCTCCGTATGTATGGGTTTTTTTATAGAGAATTTTCCACAAATTTGTAGCTCTCACCATTAAGATTGGCAGAATTCTTTTCGCCCAAGAGGATAATTCCTAAAAAAAACTGTAAATAGAAAGGTTTTTTTAGCATTTGGGATTATTGAAATAAATATATATAATGTAAACCCTCATATAGCGCGATTCCTTTTATAACAAGTTTGAGTCGTTATAAAAATGTTTATTGGTCTACGTTACTCCAAGTGTAGTGAGTGACTCAGGTAGGGAGCCTTAAAGTGCTCTTCTGTCCTTAGGAGGAGTGTATTTCTTTCGTAAGGAGAGTCTGTCGTATACCTAGTGACAGCTGCTGTGTTCAGATATTGATACTGAGTTTGTGGTGGTTATTCCACGTGTTTGGGCTTATGCCGTGTTGCGCCCTGGCAACACCACACGGCGTCTCCGGAAATCTACCACGCTTCGACTTCCGCCCGCAGTTGCAGCGTGAACACGTTCCTGCATTATTTCGCCGTGACGACTCTGGAGACTCTCCTCTCGTCCTTCATATGGCATTTATCATCGACACCGATTATCATCATCGCCAACCAGCTCAGCATCCGTCGACTCGAGACCGCAGCCTGGCATGCCACGTCGAGCCCGTTCCGTCGCCCCTAGCCGGCCCCTCGTCGAGGATCAGTAAGGAAGGGTGCCTCTATCGACACTCTGGACTCTCGACCGCCAAGAGTGCCGTCATTGTCAAAGGTCGCGACATAGAGCGCACCAGGACCGGCAAGAGTAAAGGCTCGCAATGGTCTGAGTCACGAATCCTTCCACATCCTTTACATGTTCTTTAATTCATGAAACTGTCTCTTCGTCGGCTTTCTGTGGGGCGAAGATGGCTTTGTTGAATTTTCACAGGGTTTTTTTGGATTCGGCCAGGAATGGTTGTGTCCAAAATGTTTTTTTTTTACCAAATGCCGATTCCTTCCACGCTTTTCATCATAATGCTATTAGCTCGAGGGCACAAGTTGACTTCCATCGTACTAGCATAGTTACGAATGCATCCGACGGTCGGCGCTGTCGTAGCTCGACTCGATGCACTTTCCGAGCGAGTTGTCTGATCAAAAGAGAGAACGGTAACAGTAAAGAAGTCGGATGGATGGATGGTTAGATGGAGGACTGGACGCCTCGGCATGCGGATGCGTCGAACCGAAACGCATCCGCTGCAGTCTGCTGAACCTACTTGTATGCCAACGCCAGAAGCGCTCCAAGACGGAAGCGGATAATGTCCATGTTACTGAATTAAATATATGGATGGAGCCGAAAATTGGCGCGAAATTTGCAACTGCCGTTGTTGACACTGAGCTCTCTATGAAATGGCGACGCTTTAATAATTATCGTGCACTTAAATTGCGGAATTTATTGTTTGCAATAAACGTCGAGGTGGTAGTTATCCTTGAGTAGGTTTTCCTTGTTTTGTGTTTATTCAACGGTAATATGTAATATTATCGTCTACATGAAAAATTATTCAATTTTGGTGACCTACTCATCAACAACTGAGCGCAAACAAAACTTAAAGTTGCGAGAAATTCTACTCGATGCGTCTAAAAAAAATGCGTTTATCCATATTAAAATATAAATACAGTTTGAGAATACTTTGACTAATAAGTTGTAAGCATAAGTAATGAGAATCGATTATAAATGAATTGTATACGGAAGTTACTTCGTCATCAATGTCTTAAGAGGAGCGTGGCTATGATGAGTCCTCAACAGGATAGGACTTCCTTATGCGGTGGATCGAATAGTTGTTTTGAGGTTACAGTCTATTAGAACCTAAAAAAAAAGCATCTTCGTATTTGTGTTATGTCAAGATAACTTATTATTTATTATTGACTGCATACATATTGAATGCTCGTTCTGGAATTTGGAATCAATATGCTAATTTTATTCAAGATTTCGATTCCATGATATATCTTTTTGACCAGAGTTGGATTTCAAGTGTGTTTTTATTTTATTTTATTTTATTTAGAGTCGTAGCTTGGAGATCAGCCACTCTCTTGTGCTTGAAAACGGGCATTCAACGATTTTTAGTTACTTCATTTGTCAGAGGTTCTGGCAAATGGTCTTCTAGGACTTCGATGAGATGCAGAAGTTTTTATAATATCACTATCTCAAAATATATGACTGATATAGGGCATGTGTCTGTTCAACCACATCTTTAAGGCTTCTAGATGCTTGATCTTCTACGCTTCTACTCTGTACAGAATAATACATAACATTTCACCTCGATTCATCGTTTTTAAGAGACGTTCCGGGCATTGTTAAACAATTAAAGCGCAAATGATAGAACAGGGCTCCACTGAATATAAATAAGATTTTTTTTAAGCGCAATGTAATCGAATTACTCCCCTGATCGGATAAGGATCAAGAAGGATCGCACACTTTCTGGATATTTAATAGGCAATTCACGAACATACCAGGTTGGGCCAGTACCGGTTGACGACTTGTCCACATCGGTTAATGACCCGCTCTGTTACAATAACAATCAAACTTGCACAAATATTTGGCAAAATTTTGTTGATGTGACCTAGAAAAGTGTACCGGAATAACTGCATTTTTCTATAAGACCAATAAGAGCACGGCCATATTTTGCAATAAATATTAATAATTAAATGAAAAAAAAGACGATTTTTGTAGTCACATAATAAATAATTGCAAACGTATCTCGCCAGGTTGATTGAAGGGCAACTCCGAACGACGAAACACCATTTAATCTAAAAAAAATGCAATAAAACTGCATAAACGGATGTGTTTTTTTAGTGCGAATCTGCATGGAATAATAATGCGATGCAATTCAGCAGCATACGTATTTTTTTCGTCCGTAAAATCCAGGCGTTGGATTCGTTTAAAAAAAATGCAGATACGTCAAATTTCGATACTTTTTGAAGAAATGAGAAAAAAATGTTAATCAAACAGATGAATCGGACCTCGGATTGGTGTAATTACATCACGTCTAGCAATTTGTCGAGACGGTCGTCCATTATATTGGCGAGTCGTCGCCGGGAGTGGAGCGAGGCGAATTCTTGGGCCAGCCAGTGTGAATGGACGACCGTGATCTTGGGCTGGGCTTGGGAAGCCAGGCAGTGGGCAGAAGCCGAGCCACTTACTAGTTCTTGTATCGACTGTCAACACAATCGTTTCGATGCTAATGTCATCGCAAAAAAATGAGATCGATGACACTAGTCATCGGATAATAATGTCATTCTACTGTTAGCTGAGAAGAGCATATGCAGAACGTTGAGTAATAGTAGAAACCTAGCGATGAGACAGGTCTGATCAAGGATGTGGAGGTGATATTCTTAGCATATGCTTTAGGTTCAAGGAGCGTAAGCACGGCGAGTCCTCTATACCTGGATATTCCTGATATCAGAAGAACTCTCTCAAGACAAATGGCCGAATCTCGTGAGAAGATCTAAATTTTCATATCGTAGGACATTAAGTCGCGGTGCTAATTAAACCGAAGAAGTAATGCGGCACCTTAAACTGTTGCTATCATTTATCACTAGCCTACATTCCTCGATTAGCCTGGCTGGGCACGTCCGCACACACACACACTCACTCCCATACACAAGAAGACCGGGTCGTGATTAAGATAGCAGGGGACGGCCTCACGAGGAGCCAGCCATTGAGGCGCTCCATTCAAGAGCCCCGAACCAACAGGTGTTCACCCAAATCTCGATCATTTATCCGCGGATTAATTGCTATGTAGTAGAGCCTCATTTTGGCCATAACGGTGCCGGAGTTGAACGACACGAGGCCGAGTGGTCAGGTGCGTGCAGCACGTCCGTTCCGTCAATCAGCGTCCGGCCATTGCCAATGACACTCGGGCGGCTGCGCATACGCATGCATCGTCTGAATGCTAATTGAGGGTCAAGCTCGTACTGAACTCTCGAAAGACGCGAAACGACCTAGCCAAAAATGTATGTGAAAAGGCTGTCGCGAATCCAATAGCAGTATGTCAGATTTCTTGTACTCGGCCATAGTATAAATCTCTACTGTTGATTTTATGAATCTTTATTGCGCTTATCTAAAAGATATCGTGCATGTCAAAACAACATGATTTTTAAAGTTGTAGCAATAATAATCACGCATTTTATTCATTTATTTGTGTGGCAATGGCAAGCTATGAATAAACACAGGAGGGTTTGAGGCCCCCATTGGACACGAGGATTTAGTCTCAAACGGCTCTGCTTTCAGGGGCTTCGGGGTCTTTGCCGGCCAAGTCAGAGCGAGAATCGCCTCCATTGACCTTATCCCATAGCCTGCTTTGGCGAAGTTTAGAAATGAAGAGTGTCGGTCCATTATTAACGTTTTATCGCTTTAATGGACCCTAAAAGGCAGGCTGAGCAATTAGCCTTACCGTAGGAAGGGTCGTTCAAAAAACCTCTGCTCGACAATCTCTATACTGTCTAGGACGAGGCTCGTACCGTGCCGTACCCATAAGTAATGTCGTTTTTTCGATGCGCCATCTTTAAAATAGTCTCCTTCAGGCAGTAAGGACGTGTTATAAGTTTCTCTTGTGTAGCGGCTACCTGCTCGTGGCCTTTAGACAAAAGAGGCGTGTCTGTTGGATGTCAGGAAATGCCAACGATGGTTCAAAAAATTTAAATCTGGTGATTTGTGTTTGGAAAACGAGCCTCAAAGTGGACTACACGTCCAGGAGGACGAAGCAGCCGTGATTTCTGCAATCGAAGGCGACCCGATGCTAACCATTGAAGATTTATCGGAAAAGGTCGGTACATCCTGATCCAGTACTCAGAGGATCCTAAAGAAGCTGGGATAGATTGAAAAATAAAGTGTTTGGGTTCCACACGCATTCACGCGCGACCTCATGTTGCGAAATTGAGGTGTGATCTTAGATGGGTCACCCTGTTGCATCCTCCATACTCGCCGGATCTCGCATCATCTGATTTTGACTTATTTCGTTCTATGGAACGTTTTCTAAGAGATCAAAATTTCAATTCCTTAGAAGAGGTGAATACAACCCTTTCAGACTATTTTCAGTCAAAACCCGCAGAGTTTTACAAGAAGGGCATGGATAATTTGAATGAAAGGTGGCAGAAGGTTATAGATAATATGGGAAATTATTTTGTATAACAAAAGTTAAATATAAAGTATAAGAAAAATTGTTTTAAATTTCATTGAAAAAAAAACGACATTACTTATGGGTACCCCTAATATATGTGTGTGTGAAGATACGAGTTATTATTCACGGACAAAAAGGATCCTTGTTCCTAAAGGGTATTGGTATTACCTGAAAGTAATAAAAACCATATTGAGTGTGGAAAAAAAATCAATGGGAATATATACCATGATCTGCGGCATATGATTCCAAATATGGCCGCTAGGGTAAACATGCCATGTTGGCGTTATTCATTTGTCAACTTAATATAAGGAATACTGCTAAATTATTAATTATTTAGCAATATTCCGTAAATATTCTGAGAGTTGAATTTTGAAGCCCCAAGGCGCGCGCCTTATGCGTCTAAGGGCAAATCCGCCACTGCTCCCTTTAAGGTGTTAATTGTTGTCCCTGATGGTTAGCCGTCAAGTATTATCTGTAATAAATTATTTCTACAAGTAATGACACTTGTTTTATTGAGGATTTTTAAAGCTACGAAGGTGGTGGACCTCCTGGGCAGTATCGTAAAGAATTTCTGAATGATTAAATCAGTTGCACTTTGCTTCAGAAATATAATAAGATTGTAATATACTGAATCAAAACCAGTGGGTGGGTTAGAAGTCACTGGTGTGGGACAAATATATACAGAGTTGATTAGTCGGTGAGGAAAATCATATTGTGCAATTGACGTTACGGATGCAAAAAACGCAGTCATCGGGAGTACGGAGTGCCGCGGTCCTCCCGAGACGACACACTGCCGAAGAGCGAGTGGTCAGTGTTGCCATGTGGCCGTGGTGGCGAACCAAGTTCAAGGTTCGAGCCGCCGTAAACAGTCGCGAGCGGCCCGAAGGCCAAGTCTCACAGGTGCTCGAACTCTTGCCGGTAACTGTAAACCGGCAAATAGGCCTTCTTCCACCCAAATGTGATCGGTTATGACTTCATGCATATTTTTGTTTTGATGTAATTGGTTCCGTTACGCAACAGAGACTCTCGTAACATTGTCCAATTTTCACTAAAATAACAATAAAAAAAAAAAACACGGCGAGATGCGAGAGAAAATGCAGAATACCGTGACTGCGAATAAAAAGACGCGCATGTTATATTCTGGGTAATACATTAGCCGAAAGTTGAATTGGCATAAAATGCAGTTTTGCAGGTGTCACGACCACTGGGGAAAACACAGACGAGGAGGTTACCGAGAACGGTGACGGTTGATTTAAAATATGCAATTTATAAACTAGACAATATTGGATTTTTATCGACTGTTCTACAAAACAACCAATGACCGTTCTACAAAAATGAAACTAACTAGAACGCACCAATATACTCTCATATTTTGAAGAAGTGAAGTAAATGGTAAACCTCGACTGATTAGCCATCAAGAGCAATATAGCTTGAGTCTTTAAATCACCAACATATTGAAGAATCGAGGTAAATCCAAGTAAACCAAGAAAAGACTAGACAGGAAGTATTTTCGATTGCCTCGCTCGAGTCTTCTCCTTTTATTGACACATCTTAAGGCGTAATCCAAAAAAACATGATGAGTAATTGTTCTTGGTAACATTGAAAGAAGGTCTTCGACATGGCAGATCGAAGCATGTGCCAAAGCTAGGACAATTCCAGGCAGAGAGATCTTCAGACAAGTTTTTTTTGCCTCATGCTACACAGAACCTTTAAAAAAACTCTTATGATTGAATAGCGTTGCTACCTGTTCACAGTGCCACTTTTTTACGAACTAAAAGCAGTTAGCAACAGTTCATCATCTTTTTTTCAATAAAACATCATTGAAAAAGATAAAGCATCACTGTTGTACATTCACTTCCCCATTTTTTTGGTCATGATATTTATTAATACGTGATATATTAGGTCTGGCATCGCATAGGCTCTCCAAACACCAATTTGATGCTGTTCGCATTATCGATCAATCTTCCTTTTCCACGTCCACTTAAATCCGAAGATGATATCTGTTATATACGATTTTCTTAATTTTCGCCGTGTTCTGTACATCATCAACTGTCTGAGGAATGAATGTCATGGTTTCTGTGCCATATGTTAGACATCTATCGAAGACCCGTCAGTTTAATTGGTTTGGAATGTGTCTTAAAACGAGAGTAATGGCTAATGTCCACGGATCGGTCCGTTTAAACGCAAATCTAACAGTAAAATGTGTGACCATGTACATATCATATCATCATCATTATTTGTCAGCCACGAGACACTCACTCGCTGAGCGTATGGGCCCTACCAGACTCTTAAATGATAATCGAGGCCGGAGGAATATGTCTCACACGTGACGTGAGGTCATTTTTATGTATATGCAGGGACTCAAGCCGTCTTGGTATGCACTTTTTTGTAAAGAGTTTTCCCTCTCTTTGACATGTGGACGTGTATCTTCTCTCACTGTTGTAATTGATATCGGATTTTATCCTTCCGACTGTTTCCAATCAAGTAAGAGGAGGTTTGCTTCGGTATTCGTTCTCATCTTAAGGCGTTATCTGCTTATAATAAGTCACAAGTGACAAGTCGCAACGATGTCGCCCGATGGGGTATATTTAGTATGAAATTTATATACAAAAAGATACTCCAAGCGTTTCGAATCAAGATATTGATGAATTCTTCACCATTATCTGGAGTTCTCGCGGCACGTGTCTAGTACATTTCACTCGCAGTTTGCGCATCGTACCGGATGCGAGCGAAAAAAAATATCGCATCCGATTTTTATTTTTTCGCATTTGCTGACAACGATTATTTATAATATTTATTCTTTGGACTTTTTTAGACAAATACGAAAAGTTTGGAACATGTAGGTTTTTTAGGCGGGTTCCTCACCGCAGGGCCGGTTTGCCCTGGAAATAAAGACCCTAACCTGTTGACTAACTAATAACTGTTTATGACTTAAGGCAACGACGACGAGCAGGCGAAGAATGGCAAAGTAAAGGCCATACGAAATCATCATCAGTACCAAATAGACCCATCGGCTAGGTTAACCTTGTCGCACAATAGTTATCTTTTCATCATGGGAAAGACCTGCTCGAGAGGATTCACTAGAAATAAGAAAGAGGAGCGAAGGCTAAACCATTTAACAGTTTAGGGTTTTCCTTCCCAGAGCATACTGGGTATGTTAGAAAAATCCGTTGGAGACCAGATATACATATGGATATATAGAGCGTTATTTTTAGAAATATCAAAATATTTTTATTTTAATTTAAGAAAAAAATAAATTCAATGGTTTTCAATGAAGTTGGCAACACTGCGTTACCGCTGTTGAGCTATTAGTACAACGTCTGCGTACGCCACAGGTAAAAAGCTATTATAACTTTTTAATTATCGCGTTGATTTTCCAAACAGAAACCTTAGTAATATGATTTTTAAAAAAAAGTTAAATTTAGAAACGAATAACGTATTGTGTCGACGATATTTTTAAATTGTATATTTAAAGTGTCGTATAAATAAATATGTATAATTTTAAATATTGTTGTGTAATATAACGATTGCGATTATAAGCGTTATATAATTATTTTATTGTACTTATCTGAGTGATAAAAAACGAAAATGCTATTTTATTCCCTGATTTAAATTATATATTTATTTTAAGAATTTTTCATTGGGTATGAAATAATAATTTACATTATTTTAGAATAATCTAATGTTTAATTTGTTTAGCAAAAAACGACGGATAAGGTCATAGACCAAAATGCGATAGTAAATATGATAATTTCGGAGTATTGTATTGGGTTAGAAATTTTATTTATTCGAAATTATTATATTAAAAATAAAATACTGCAATTTTCTGCTATCGAATATTTTCGCATTGCATACCCGCATGGCGCAGTGCAGCCAACGTAACGGCTGCAATTATTTCGCAATGCACCGGGTGATTTGTAAAAATCTTAACAATAATTAATGACACAATTGACATTAAAAATTAAATAAATTGCACAAAATTAGATTTGCTTTTACTGCGGCGTGCAGCGAACACAATATGCAATTAATGTTCGGTATTCGCCACTTTCTAAACTTATAGAGAGAATCCATTATTCTCCATAAACAACAATCAAACTATTAGTGTCATAACTCGCAAACATCCATCAAGTCTTCATCATCATGGTCGCATCGCCCGTGTAATTTTTGGATAAATCTATTATGAAGAATTTTTCTTAACAATCAATGCACACAATGTGCCTTTGTAATTCTGCAAAAAAGTGGACGTCCTTGTCAATATTTATGATTTTTTTTACTACGGTGTAAAATGTAATGCACCACGAAGAACGCAATTAGGAAAATGACGACGATTACATAAAAAAGCTTTCAATGATGAAACATGTAACTGAAATATTAATATACCATTTTTATTATTATGCATTAAACGTTCGATCGCAAACTATGCTACTATATACATAGTCGTGTTATTATATTATTATATTATTGTCATATATAACATAGATAAATTCATACAAATAAAAATATTGAATAGTACGATGATCGTTCGACTAGAAATCCTGCAGAGCAGACAATGGAAAAATAGCGTAATGATCATAATAAACGAAAGAGTCAATGTATTAAGGTCAAACTGGAAATATATTGCAACGATTGTGGAAAAACGTGAACATCATGGAAACACAAATAAAATGTGTACGTACATAATTTAATGTGTTCTCTCAGCTATTTAATTATTAATTAATATTTTGATTTTTATCGATAATATTGATATATATATCGGCAACCAGCGGTCCGTGGTTCAGATCCAGCTCTGCTGAATGCAAATTATTATTTTTTTCCAATAAATGTATGAAAAATTATGTAAAAATATCTAAGCTACAGTTCTACTTCTTTTATTTAAACAATTATTTACATTTTTAATGACTTTAGATTTTGAAGATAGAACAAAATTGCTTTATAGCAGGGATATAACTTTAGTAAGTTAAATACAATTTAATCACATTCAATTCGTCTAAATCATTTTTTTTTAAGAAGAATATATAAGACAATAATTTCTTCAATACACTCGAACTTTAATATTGCAAAAGAATTATTGGTTCTTCATCCATCCAGGAATAACTACGTTGAAGATATATTTGAAGCAGTCAGAAGTCTACTGAAGTCACGAAATTTTGAAGTCTCCTGAAATTGTGAGCTAGAAATAAGAATGGATAAAAATGAAAACTCTTCTGGTATAGAGCGACGTGTAAAAACGCTAAATTTTCAAGGTCATTCAGGTAGTTCTCTATGACACTGGCCAGGGGGATGTAATTAGAAGAGAGCCATTACCTCTCCATGTTTATAAAAAAATATAGAGAGTTGGGGCGATAACATTACTTAATTTAATGCAATTTTACCTTCGTTGAATAAATAATTAATTTTAAGCAACTGAAATACTATTAAAACTAACCACTATCATAGCTTGTAGGTAACATACAGTAAACCCTCTTATAACGTATACTCCTATAACGTTTCCCCCAATAACGATTGCGGCGGTTTTTTCCTATAACGTCGATCCACCCCATAACATACATTTTTTAAAACGCTAATAAGAATTTTCATAAAAATATTTTATAATTTTATAAAATTAACTAATAAAATGTCCCAAAATATTCTTCGCTAGAAAAAAGGATGGCCTGGAAAAACTCGTCGCACTTGGTATACTATAAGTATGGAGGGATAAGAGCAAGTGAAGACTGCGGGGTGTTCCACTGTAGTAACTGTGATGCAAGACGTGGTAAGCAGAGGATAATGTAGATCCATAATCAAGAATATTTAGGTCAAGAATTACCGTAATCCTTTAACACGAGGATGCAGACTTATGAATAATATGGACGGTATTATATTTGAGTATAATATGAAAAGGAAAAGATCTATATATTAATCGATAAATTTGCATGGTTCACGGATCCGTCACGACGGCTCGAAACCAACGGCGTTGTCCGATGGGGTCTATTTTGCACGAAATTAATGTATGAAAATATACCCAAGCATATTAATGAATTATTCATCAATATCTGACTTGAAATGGTTATTTTAAGAATAAAAATAGTAATTAATGATGATATGTGTTTCGTCGCACGTGGTTTCACTCTCGCTCGCATCCGGTACGGAGCGATAAAAAACATCGCTCCCATGCCAATGGAAACGGATATTGTTGTTTTTTTTGTTGCAATTGCAGACAGTAAAGGATAATGATTATGAGTACAAAAACTTGAGATTCTAATTAGACCCCATCAGCACGGCTAAGTCAAGTAGATTAAAGAGTATTTAGATGTTAAATAAAATAAATAACATATGTATTAATTTGATTCGGATAGAACGATCATTTGGGCCTAGAATTAGGAAAGGTTGCCTATCCCCGACGCAGATGATAGCACGTATATGTTTTTTTCAACAATAAAAAGTTTTCTAATAAAGATTATCATGAAGCTGAAGGGCAAAGTCGATAATGGATAACACTGTTATGTGTCATATTGTTGCTTAACGATGATATTACATTTTTATACACGTTTTTCAAATGATACATTGTAAAAATGCTGTTAGCTGGTGATGTTTTTTTTTCCCAATCAATTGATGAGTTTAACGGTTGTGAAAAATTAAACGCAATAAATAATGAAAATATAATTAAAGCGACTCCACTAACCCATATATACGTTTCCGCAAAATAATTGCAACTGTACACTGCGATTCGCAATTTATTTCTTTGATCAAATAAATAATTCTAAGCTTTATCTGACCACAAATCGATTTATCGTCGTTTTTCTCATCATTTTTATATACACTTTTTTGTTCGATTGGTCTTATTCAGACGCGCTGAGCACGCCGTTACATATTCAATGCCAATGTTAGCACGGTGGAGAGATTCTGGCAAAGCAAAATGTTATAATTGCTGTTAAAATAATTAATTGTAACGGCATGGCGGCGATATTATCACTTGTTGAACGCTCTTTATCAGTGGTTCCGGAAAGGGAATCTAGTTTGAAAGGCATTTTATCACTTTTCATGTTACCGGAACGCTTTCGCGCCAACAAAACGTGTTTACGATTCGAAAAGTTTAACAAAAAAATATATATATAAACTACCGTGTAATTAATCGACTTTAAATACTCGAATAACAGGAATGGCGGGGTGGAGACCGTGCCTCCGATTAAACTTAAAGTGTAATAACCTGTAAATGTTTAGAGGCGAAACGAATTATCTCCTTATCACAATTTACGGAAACGGAATTACTACGACTATTCGTCGATTGCATTGTAAATACCATCGATTGCATTGTATAATACGATACATCATGTTACACAATCCAAAATATGGTTCATCGACTTATGTATGCGTGATTCTCTGAAGAGGAGCAGAGTTAAAAATAAATCAATAAGTTTCTAAAGTAAATTAATGTCGATCTATTTAAAATTATAAAACAATTTATCGCTATACATTTTTTTCGTCCATAATAAATCTCAAATCTATTTCAGTAAAAAAAAATGTGGGTTATTTTCTGCTCCAGTTATTTAACAATCGCCGTGTGTCATTTATCTGGATGTCGCAGGCTTCTTATTAGAAAAAAATATGTATTATGGATCAACTATAATATAATATTTACGAAAAAGACGTATGTGGAATAATATTTTCAGGTCGTATACTACCATGGTGAAAAATAATTATATTTTTCAGATTACTTTCATAATTTATTTTATAAGACAGGCTTGCGTTCGACGGGATGTTGGATTATGAAGACTTGTGCAATTCAGCACAGTTAAAAACTGTTACATGAAACGATTATAGAAAGAAAGTCTGAAAAAATTATTTGCTTGTTTATCCATTATGTCATAAAGTCAATGAATCTGATGTCGATGTACTCGAATTTTTTAAATAGTTGATTCATCATGTTTTTAAAATATAATGCAAACAAAGAATTTTGCAATCGACAGTAAAAATTGCCAGAGACTCAAATATGTATAAAAAAAAATACGCATTGTTGTACATCGTTATTATTCCATACCTTTTTTGCGCAGTTAATATATAAACATCCTAAAATGCGCAGTTGATAATAATATTAATATAAAAAAGTATAAAAAAATGATCGGAAATTTCCGGAAGAGTCTAATCACATTTGTGCGACGCACAGACAAATTTGTTATATATTCTTATCCTGTTGACACAAAATATATAGAGTTAACTAAAATCCCAAGAAAAATAATGCATCATATGTACATCTATATGTGTATATGTATATATGGTCTCTAACGGATTTATTACCATAGAACCAGAATACCCTGAGAAGGAAAACCCTAAGCTGATACTTTCGCTCCTATATCTTCTTTTTAGGAGACCCTCTTTTTAAAGTGATCTTTCCCATGATTACAGATTGATATTTTGCGATAAGGTTTATAATCACTTGCGATTTGTTACAAGCAGATAACGCATATAGAAGATGAGAACGAATACCAAGGCAATCCCTCTCCTATATGCATGAACACAGTCAGGAGGGTAAACTACAATACCAACTGTGGTAGTAGATTCGCGTCCAATGACAGCAATGGCCAAGAGAGGGAAAACTCTTTACAAAAAAGTGCATACAAAGACGGCATGGGTTACCACGGTATAGACACGTGGATTCCTTTGGCCTCGACTACTATTTGAGAGTCTGGTATGGCCCATACGCTCAGTGAGTAAGTGTCTCGTAGCTAGAACATGATGATAGACCCTTAAATTAATGTTGGATGTCGATTTCACGAGTTTTGGTTTGTTTGGTTCGGACCATTAATAGCACTGTTATGAAACCATGGCCTCCGCATTCGATAGATATGGTCTCCTGCGACTTCTTCCTATTCCATAAGATGAAAAAAAATCATAAAAGTAGGACGTTTTTTGTCAACTTTGAGGAGATAAAGTTAGAATCTCTAAAGGAGCTAAACGTCATACCGAACATTGATCCTAACCATTAATTAAATATGATTAATACATTTTTATTATTCTATATTCGCACATCGAACTAATAAACTCACCCTTGTTGCGAACACGCTAAATATATTTTTATAGTTGAACTGGTGGGCGTCGGGTAAGATGAAAGACGCAAGTGGGGGTGGGTGTCGGGTGGCTTGCGTCATATCCGCCCTCGTTCTATCAACAAGTAGCAGCTGGAAAGCTATCAGGCTTCCAGCTGCGAAGTAACTCCGTTTTACAATATTGCGGCGAATAGGAAGCGGACATTTTGCCGAAAAAAAAATTAATACTAAATCGTATTTTCGGCGTTAATCTATGGCACACCAACTGATTTGCATCGAACGATTGCGTCATACGGTTTTTCATCCACGTCTTGCGTCTGCAAGCCGCGATAAAAATAGGTCAGACGAGAAAATTACTGGAAAAATAAGAAATGTGAGCGCCTACGTCAATTATGTCAAATCACATTTACACCCTGTAGTATAAATCCTAAAAATAAGATGTAACCTTGTATCAACCGGGGTGCGTGTCAAAAAATTTATGGTTTATATTAATAATTTGACACTAGATGGCATTTTGCATATATTATATGAATAATGGTCAATCCTACTCCATTTTCATGCCCTTACTATAATATATGGATCTTATTGGAACAGCTGGGTTCATATTACACTTACGTTAATGCAGAATTCCGATATGTTAAAGCAATCCATTTAAAGTGCCAACAACAACAAACGGCCTTCACGTGTAATGCCCTTGTAAATAAAAACGCCGATTTGTCCTTTCATTTAGGGAGCAGTTCAGACCTTATCACCATATTAAATTTGAATGGTTCTTTCATTCTATAGGTTTAAACAGAAAAAAATACACTGAAAACGTATATTTCCATCTGAATAATTTTAAACAATGTTAGCTCACGGGCGACTGGTTAAGTTTGCAACCTTTGGGTCAGACCACTTGTAGCCTTAGGCGATAAGTAACCTTTATTCGAAAATTTTGGCATCTAACTAAATGATCTTCGGCACAATAAATATTTGTTTGCAGATCATTTAAGTTATTTCGACAGTGAAGATTTGAGTGATTAAGGCATAAAAATTAAATTTATATCACCTGGCTCAGATGCTCGGGTTTTTTTCCATGGACCACCGTGTCCATATGGCCAGATTGTGCGACGCACACAGGCGCCAAGAAGGTAAATTTATTAAAATAAATTACGTTTTTTTTAAATCGACATTAAATAATAAATAACAATATAATTGATTGCCCGTAGTTCGTCTTTTCAAGCACACCAGGGGCGCTAAGTTCTGCACACGCATATGGGGAAACTTAAGGAAGATCTCGAAAGATTCGAAGAGTCGTCATCTTGCAAGATTAAAATAATTCAGTTATCCCTAGCCATAGTAGGATGTTGTAGATTAACGCAACATGATTCCATCGAGGCATTTGTTGTAGAAATCTAATTCCAAATAATTGGGATTATCATCATTTCTTTCGCAATCTATTTCTGATAGTTTCGGCTTTGTAGTCTTGAAACTTTTGGGTCCAATTATCGAATGTATTATTCCACATTTGTTCGAAAAGCCAAGAAAACCTAGCACATCAACAGTTTGTTTAAAGTCAGCATTTTGTGCTAGCGGGACAGATTTGGCTCGAGTAGTAAAGCGCCTTTGTGCAGTACTTCAATCAACGCCTCTGTACGACCGATGTCCTTGAAAAAGAAAACTATCGACAATCTCTTATACAAGCGGACCCCAGCTTTCGCACATTCGACTTTCGCACAATTCGCTATTTCGCACATTTTTGAAAA
>JAGXCT010034376.1:52694-90193 GCA_022495035.1 Philopotamus ludificatus
ATACGAGTTGGCGCTACCCCATTTGGAAAAAAAATACGAGTTTTAAGGGTTAAGAAATGTAATTTATTTCAATAATTTTGTTTTTTTTCCTCTTGGCGCCACTAACTCTCCGGCGCCTGTGTGCGCCGCACAATCTGGCCATATGGACGTACGTCTCTGGGCTCGCAGGTCGTATTTGGAGACTGCTGGTTCAGATTGTTGGCACAATAAGCAATCACCGAATATTTTGCGTTAATCCCTTTTACTAGATTTAAATTTCAGTGTCAATTTCAATAAATTAAAAATAAAAAAATCGTATGCATTATTTTCCAAGGTTTTTTTATATATTAATATATTTTTAAATTAAATACTATGTTTGATGCGTTTGTTTATTAAAATTATTTCAATAAAAAAGTAAAAAGACTGAAATTAAAATAAAAATATACACAATTCATATTAATTCGTGTTTACGCACGCCACTGCATAATGGAAAAACAAGAAAAATGAATGAGATTTAAATTGAAAGGTCGGATAAAAGCTCACGATATGAAAATTATCATACGCTTTCTAGCGCATTGTGTAATTAAATGCATTACAATTTATTTAATGTCGCATTATGCAACTATTAAAACGTGAATGAAAAATATTATCGTATCAATCCAGGGTCAAGCAGTTGCATTATAATGCATTTTTTAAACACAATAACTCCATAAATTGTACAGACAAAATTTCACACAAAAGAAAATCGATGGATAAATTGAAAAGCGTGAAAATTGTATTTATAAAAATCGCATCCTTTCAATAATGTCATAACGATCAGCATTTCGTACGATTATACTCGAATAGATAGAGAATAAATAATAGAACTGGTAGATATATGGGAATCATTATTCGATTACCGTAAACCACCTGCCACCGTTTTATTACTACATGCGATTTAAATTGCGTCTATTTAGAGGAGGCACACAGGGTGTTCAGGAATGTTATTGACAAAAATACTTACGAATCAATTTGTATGGCATGATATATCGAGAACTACAAACGGATTAATATTTATGCTTATCAAAATACATATGAAATATAAATATAATAACAGTAATAATCGTAGATTACGAACAAAAGATTAAGTTAGTAATAATAGCCAATAGTGAGCATCATCACTCACGATCATTACATTGAGTGATCGTGCAATGGATAGGATAGAACGTGATCCGCGTATAACGCCGCTTTTCAAAATGTTATAAACGATTAATAAATAAAATGTTAAGGATATATTTTTGCGTTCGTTATTGTGTTCGCAGGATATCCGAGCACGGAGTCATCTCTGTCGGCGAAAGGAAAGACGAGGAAGACGACTCGAGTTCCGGGCGAGAGAGAAAGAAGAAAGCCGCGGTCGTGATCCGGAGCCGGATACAACACAAAGTGGACGTCGAAAAAATTTAAAAAAAAATCAGTATATAAAACATTCGCCATTCGACCGGATCGTAGACGGACGATGAAATTTAGAAAACCGGCAATTGGACATGGCTTATTTTCGGTCATGCTTTCATAAATGCCGTGAGATCCAACATTTCGGATGTATAATGGAATGGAAATGCTGCATGTGAAAAAAATTGCATACAATGCAAAGCAGGCTAACGAATTTTGCATAGACCTGTGTTGCCGAATGTTACGCTTCATTTCCGTGCCCGAGCGCAACAGAAGACAGTTTGGTATTAGAAAAAATAATCTCTGAGCTTTTTAACATTTTTATTTTTTAATCATAAACGACAATCGATTCTGATTTAAGCATAATATATTTTTTATAATAAAATAAAACAAACATATCCAGTTTATACGTTCAAGATTCTATAGCGTGGAAAAAACTACTGTAAAAATAAAAAATAAGTTAATAAACAGCTAATTTCTAAAGCTGAATAGAATTGTGATCTTATCTATGTAAAAATAATAATTAAAATACATCATCATTATTTACCAAACACGAGACACTCACTCGCTAAGCGAATGGGCCTTAGCAGACTAACGAAGGCTAGGAACAGGACAGAGGAACCTAAATCTCACGCGCGACGTGTAAAGAGTTTTCCCTCTCTTGATCATTCCTGGCATTGGGCGTGTATCTTCTACCGATCTATAATCATCTGAAAGACCTCATCAAAGAGGGTCTCTCAAAAAGAAGGAAGAGGAGCGAATGTATCTATCAATAGTTTAGGGTTTTCCTTCCCATGGCATACTGGCTCTGTGGTGAGTTAGAGACCAGATATTTTAATTAAGAACTTATCAAAATACTTTAGAAGTTATCAAGAAATTATCAAATAGTTTAACCTTGTGGCACAGTAGATATCCTTTCATTATGGGAAAGACCTGCTCAAAGAGAGGATTCCCTAGAAATAAAAAAGAGGAGCGAAAGTATTGAGACTAGACCATTCAACGGTCAACGGTTTAGGGTTTTCCTTCAGAGAGTATACTGGTTCTGTGGTGTGAAATCCGATATACATATGCATATATAGAGCTTTATTTTAGTTTATTTGAAGAAATTATCAACATATTTTATTTTAATGTAAGAAAAAAATAAATTCAACGTTGACGTTTGTTTTAATGAAGTTCAACACTGCGTTGCCGCTGTTGAGCTATTAGTATAACGTCTGAGTATGCCAGAGTTAAAAAGCAAATATAACTTTTACATTATTCCGTTAATTTTCCAACCAGAAATCTTATTAATATAGTTTAAAAAAGAGTTACAAGTAGAAATGAATAACGTATTGATATTTTTATATTGCACGTATAATATACCATTATGAGTCAATAGTTTAGGGTTTTCCTTTCCAGGGCATACTGGTTTTGTGATGAGTTAGAGACCAGGTATAAATATGCGTATATATAGTGTTATTTAAGTTGGGAAATTATCAAGATATTTTAATTTTAATTTAAGAAGTACTTAAGCGCTCATTAACGGGCAAAAAATATAAAAAAAACAAAACTTTATAATTATACCGTGGATTTTTCAACCAGTATGCAATCAATAACCTTAGTAATATAATTTAAAAAATAGTTAAAATGAGAAAAGAATAACGTATTGTAACGACGATATTTTTAAATGGTATGTATGATAGACCATTATCAGTCAATAGCTTAGGGTTTTCCTTCCCAGGGCATACTGGTTGTGTGGTATATATAAATACATGTATATATTTTTTAGGGTTGCATTACTTTAATATTAATTCTTTAAAGCTTGAAATCAATTAAATATTTATTAAAACAACTACAAGCCAGCGATTTTAGAAACAATAAAATTCGCAAAGAAGTGTAGTGTGACTTCCATAATATATGTCGCAATATATTTTCACGCGACTCACCGGTGAGACGCTAACGATCAAGTGATTAAATAAATTGGTACATTTGAGAAATTATGATATATTATAATATCTGATTATATATCATTGTTTATATTCGAAATTAACATATTTCCTAAGAAAACACCGCGTATTTTCCGATGTAGTCGTGATTTAAGACCAGTGTTTCTCAATTTTTTCATTCCCCAACCATCTGAGTAAAAACATATTTTTTTATTAATCTACAGTATTTTATATTAGAATTTTTAAATCTTATTACATTACGTGTCTGGCAGTTAATATAAATAAAATATTATATAGGTAAGGATTCAGGGGCGGGCCGTCTATATGGCCAGATTGTGCGACGCACACGGGCAAAAATTGCACCAAGAGGAAAAAATATTAAATATTCTTTATTTTTTACAAAATATTTTTATTTTTAGAGAGGAGGGGGGGGGGGTTAGGGGTCCCAATTTTCTTCTGTTCCCAAAGTTCTACACACAGTCGGCGCGCCACTGTAAGAAAATGCACCAGTTTACGGGCCACTGGTTAAAAATTTCGCTATTATATTACATAAATAAATATGCAAATATTCTTTAAAGTCGTAGATGTCAAAATATTTTCTATAAAGAGCTGTTAAACATATTAAAAAAAAATATTTGTCATAGATGACGCATTATGTAATTCGTCTAACTATAAAGAGACTTCAGAATCGAGTCTGGTATTGCCCAACTCTTTTATCCGAGCAGTAAATCGATCACTGCCCCTGTCACTAAAACAATATCACATTCTGGCAATTGCGAAAATAGAAATCACATTTTATAAACCGTGTGTATATATATATGTATCTATCCACCTTTCACCAATCAAATATTTGACAAAGATCACTGGCATATCCTGTTTTCTATTCGCCCGATAAAAAAATATTTATAACACAAATAAACGAATTGTATCAGCCGACATATAACAATAAAACAAGACGCACATAACTCGATTTATATAACAAATATTAAATTATTCAGAGTATATTAAAATTAATCTTAGATCAGACGCGGAAACATTAAACGATACGCACATTTTTTTTTAATTGATTATATGCAAAACGGCGAATTATCGATGTTATGTAAATATACGCCATTAATTGGTCGATCATCTCTCTCGTGTATAATATTAATTATAATAATTATTCGCGAATGTTTTAATTCGGATGATGGTGTTTTAATGTGTTGCTATCAATGATCCACGTGGTCGTTGGCTGCCCACGTGCAGACGATTACATGTGGAGTATCTAACACACATAATGTTTTCAATGATATGATATGAAATAATGAATGAATTTGTGGTTCTATTAATAAGGGTTCATAAACCTCACGAAATCATAATTAATTAATATCCAGATCCAAACACAACACAGTATAATCGATTTTAGGCTGGATAAATATCTTATGAGATTCGTAAAGCAATACAAGCATTTTTTTTCTATTATTTGACATATATATATTAATAAAATCAATGTGATCTTTTTGGAACAAATCTTGGTCAATTCCATGACATTCGAATTCTTGATATAACTGACTATTGATAGCCTTGAATTCATCCAGTTAACAAGAGGTACAAAACGACTATGTTTTTATTTAATGAATCAATTGATTATTTTCCAGTTCTTAATCATCACCAATTTCTCCATTTGTTCTATAATATTTTGATTATTCATGCGGTTTGAAGTATCCGTCTCCAGCACTATGCATATCTCAAAGTCATTCAACCTACATCTATCAGTCGCCTTGATAGGCTAGGTCTCCACTTTAGATACAGTACAGAAAAATATCTCACTTATCTTGAGACGTATCTTGTTAATTATTGTAAATCAATTCAAACAAAACTTGAATGGTAGCTCTAAGTAATATAATCTAGGATGGCTAAAAATGCGATGTCGAAGCTATCGACAATAGGGGTATTCAAAAAGACTAGTATTCTAAATTTGTACTTACGACGTGAAAATCAGGAGCATAAATGATAACATGTAGAAGAAAATTTACGCCTTTAAAATGAGGAGCTATCTGCTGAGAATACCATGGACCATTAAACGTACTAACGTGACTGTCTTTCTACCATATGTCTCAAAAGGATTCTTCGATACTTTAGGCATCTCGCCAGAAAATGAAGAAACGTACAAGGACGCAGGACACCCACTAGATGACCAAGTGAAGCCTGCAACGGGCTCCACTGTAATAGATGCGATGCGAGATGCAGAATGCAGAGGATCCTGTAGAGCCAAAATCAAGAAGATTCGGAACGAGAATGGTCATGATCCTCAGACATTTGAGTGCCGACTCAAGAAGAAGAAGCGGATCGCTCTTCCATTTAAACTTACTATAAAAATGAACAATAAAAAAAATCATATAAATGCAGCGAATATTGCATATTTTATTCTCTAAATACATCCATTCATCGATTTACACGGCTTTTTAATTCACGCACTGTTAGAAGTACAAGAGTCCAATCCAGAATAGTCGGATTAATTGATACTAAGATAGTCAAATCTTAGTATCAAGTAACCCTCACGCATTCGGGGTATCGGCCATGATTTTAGTAGCGCGCTAACAGTGTTCATATGGCCAGATTGTGCGCCGCACAAACTGGCCATATGGACGGTGCGCCTCTGTATGGTCTTATGCTACTCATTTGGTGAACATGCCTGTCCAGCACAGGTTGAATCACGACTCACTACAGAGGTGGACGTGGCCATAAGCGAAACCTATCGTCTAATAGCGGAGGCTTAAAACCGATGTCAAAAGTACAGGTCTGATATAAGAAGAACGAACACGAACCCTCTTTTAGGAGACTCAAGTTAAGTCAGATATGCCAGAACGTTTCACTGGCACAGTTGCTGCGGAACGAGTCAGGAGATAGAAGGAATAATCCCAGAATGGAAGAAGCTCAACAAACTTTGCAGCCATAAAGCTGGCCAAAATCCATCATGGCATCTAAAGCATCAAAATCCTGACGAAGTTTCAAGTGACGAGTTCCAATTTTAACTTTTACTGCCAAAACCATTAAATTTGAACCGGAAATAATAAGATGTATGGAAACTCATTTCCTTAATAAAGATGTAAATACATATGGTACTCAGCTATAGCAACGAGAAATCAATGGAATACAGTTACTGTGAGTTCTTTGTGAGGCCGACGAAACATAATATTTAAAAGAAAAAAAAATGGGGGGAAAACTATTATGTTGTCTTTAATCATTTTTTATCTGCTTTTATGCTGTAAGATAAATTTCAATAAATATTTTTATGTATGTCATGAAGAATCTATCTTTTCTTTTTATATATTTGTTATACTTGATTTGCACGGTGATTTTCTGAAATCTTCCGTGTAAATCGGAACATGAGTGCATTATTTATAGTCTAATTGCGTATAAAAGTGAGATAGGTTATTTTTTAATTAAAAAATATTGAGTATCGATGTTTAATAATTATTCAGATTGACTGTATTAATAAAAAAAAAATATAAATATTTAATATTTGGTGTTACAAAATCGTTGTGAAATTGAGTCGTTGTTGCAAAAGCAATATGACACAATTAATTTAATAATAAATATTATTAATTCCGTTTTGTAGCGGCGTCATCGACGGGGGGCGTGGACATCGATGTTGATTCTGCGTGCAGACGTCACACAACCGAAGACGGAGCCAAACATTGTGTTTATCAATCGTTTCTATAAAAATTAGTACCGGAAAATCGATTGTGCCATAGATTCTTTATGTTTTCTGTAACGGTCACCTATCACTGCTGCGACGACAATTCCGATTGCGAAGATAATTGCAACATTGTCTGTCGGCGACACCGCGCCATTCTTAACGGGATCGCTCCACAGGTCTATAGAAGAAACAAACGCCACACCCACGTGCTGTAAGTAGGCCTAATTAAGGTCTTTTTAATTTAGCACCGCAATCCGTCATGTGCAGATCCGCCTGGAGATCCGGTATGCCACGGGGACTCCAGATAAGCGCAGACAACGTTTAAATCTTGCACGTCAAACGCAATAAGACAATTTAAACGTGCAAAAGCAAAGAACTGACCTTGGCGGATATCGTGGCGAATCGATCGAAATCTCATTCCGTTATGTCGGAACGATCGAGAGAAAATATAAATGGTGAAGGTGAAGGCGAAGAGAATTGGCATTCGTTATCCGAGTGCGGAATGTCAATATATTTTGTTTAAAACAATTCGTTGGCTCTTCCTGAGAGCGATTCGACCTTGACATAATTTTTTATTCGCCTAACAAAGCGGAAATAGATAAGATATTTTAGAATCCCGAACGATAACGCATCGATCGACGGTGAGAGTAAATATGTCGATCTTGTTAAAATTCCATCTGGTCTCGCGGCCAATGAAATGTGGATCAGACCGCTGACAAAACGCCTGTTTAAAAATCCAAGGAGAGCGAAAAAAAAATCAGAGAAAGTAGACTTCTAAATCAAGTCTAGATCGAAACAGCATACAGATTCAAAGCGGACAGGGCGTGGGCAAAATGCATAGACATTGCGAAATGAAAAAAAATCTCTAAATTATATCAAATGCTGAAAGTTCACGGACGAAATTTTATCTCGATCTGAAAACGCGTTGCGAGAATGTAATAAAATGCAAAATAATAATCTAAATATTCAAAAATGTTATCACAAGGCTTAGGTATGTCTAGGGCGTATTATTTTAAACATCCTGGGCATTATCTTAGTTAAAAAAAAAAACTATCTAATCTCTAAAGTTGATGAATGGCATATGCACACCCATCCTATGAATGAACGATGAAAGCAATAGAAAAACGTCATTTTGTAAATTCCAGGCCATAATTTATTGTTATCCAGATACCAAAGATATTTATAAAAAAAAAATATGTACAACGTTACTTCTCAATCTGTCATTATTTATAAAAATAAGAAAATCAAAAACGAGTTTTGCAATCGAGTTTTTTGACGCTATATAAATAACGTTGAAATAGCGACCGCCGTGTGTGACATGATTAAACACCACTGATAAAAATGCAAACGAAATTTTTATATACCAATTAAAATTTATATGACTCGATATGGACACGGAAAACAAACAGCACGTGGCCAATGGTTATATGGACCAGAAACAAAAATACGATATGGTAAAACACCTTTAACCCGAGATCACTTAATTTAAAATTGATTGCGTATCGAAACGTTTTCTTATTTTTTTATGTGGATAAATTGGATAATATGAAAGAATTTTTGGTCAAAATCGGTTTAGACCTAGCCGTGTCTATGGGGTATATTTGGGACGCGATGGTTTTTTATCGCTCCGTACCGGATACGAGCGAGAAAAAACGTTGCGCATGTGCAAGTGCGACCGAGAAAAAACATAGTGCTGTGCAAGTGTTGCATCGTCGAGTTCGCACGTCACCCTCGCTATTTTTATTCGTAGATAAATCCATTTTTAAAATAAATGTCAAGGTATTGTCGAAGAATTCATAAATATCTTGAGTTTTGGGATCTATTTTCATACATTCATTTCATACAAAATAAACCCCATCGGCCAGGGCCATTAGTTTCGAGTCGCCGTGACGGATCGGTTATTAGTTCATGGGATCTATTCCTGTTCACAACAATTAAAAAAAATCACATGAAAGCGCGTTTTCTAACATTGAGGAGTTAAAGATAAAATTAGTAGCTAAAAATCATCATGAAAATTACGTTCCAGAATTTTTTTAAAAATCTGAAAAAGAACTGTCACAAGTGGAGATTGTGAATCTCGATTTTTAGATTCTCATGATTAAGAAATTTTTTTGCAATTCTGAAAATCTCAAGAATTAGAGAATTTAATTTAATATCCTTGAGAAACCTCTACATCAGGGGTTCCCAACCTTTTTGTACCCTAGAGCACATTCTAAAATATCCGTAGGGTGGCGGGCACCACTCTTAACGACAAGTTGCGACAAGTCCTGTCAGCAAAGGAACCACTCGCCTAAGAGCAATACCACAAACATACGAACGTATTTAATAAACCCTAGACCTCAAAAGAAATCAAAACTCTAGCAAATAAATGAAATAATTCACATTTTTAATTAATGTTTATAAAAAAATTCTGTCTCGGTTGAATAGTGGCGGGCAAATCCGAATCGTACCGCGGGCACAATGGCGCCCGCGGGCACGGGGTTGGGAACCTCTGCTCTACATTATCGAGAGATATATGAAATTTATTAGATATGTAATGCATTATTTACTTAAAATATTTTAAACTTATATATAATAATATATAAAAAAAATATTCTATATAATAATTATTTTAAAGAATAATGATCGACAAATTGATTAATTATTTTACTCTTTAAGAAAATGGCAATATTGTTTTTATTATCGACAAGGAATTTTCTAGAGATTGAAATGTTTCTCTCATGCTGAGTCGGCGTTGGTTTTATTGTATTGCTGTTTTTAGAAGTTTTAGATTATCGGTAAATTTTTTGGTTGCTTCGTAGACGTTTATGTCCATTATCAATGTCCGAAATTTTTAAAAGCTGTATGATTTATCTTTGGTCTTTGAAGTTAGTACCGCGTGCAGATATATTCCTTATTATTATTTAAACCTTGGAACTCAACTTGGAAAAAAAAAAAATCTCGAGATTCTGGGGCACAAAATTAATATTGACGATTTATTTAATTAATTAATCAACCATCAATGTCACAGTTAAATAACGAGCTGCATTTCTCGTCAGTGTACTTGAACTTTAATTGGATGCAATTAATCTGGGTCTCTATGCCGGTGTTAAATAGAGGCGAAGATCGTATGGTATTCCGCGGATGCAGAAGAACCGCATTTCTCCGATCGGCAAGACCGGTTCATCATCATGGAAAATGGCAATCGTGGTCTTTCACAGACACTGGTTGATTTAAGAATGCACTTTTCCTGTGCGCTATGTGCTATAATGTGGACGAGGGGCTTACGTCATGCGTAAATGAAGTAAGGCACACACGACAGACGAAGAAGATTGCGGCTCTAAAACGATTTCAATACTGCAATGAGACATTTCTTTAATTGAAAAGTAAATATATGGAATTTAAAAAATCAAATATGGTTAGTACAAGTTGCAATTAATGAGTCGTAAAAAACGTGTGTGCGCAATATTGTTGCAGATTCAGTAAATTAATTGATGAGAAAGGAGAGCCGGTTTATTACACATTTCTAATAAAAATCTGGACATATCGCTAGATCAAGAAATCGGTTAACCGATTCGTCACGGCGGCTCGAAACCAACGCCTCTGGCCGATGGGATCTATTTTGTCAAGATTTTTTTCTCAATTGCGGACAATAAAGGTCATTGATTATTTTTATATATATATTCTTTAGACTTTTTTAGACAAATAAAAAAAGTTTGCGACATGTAGGATTTATATTAAAAGAGTTATTCGAGAAAAAACTGGGGTCTCAAGTAGACCCCATCGGCACGGCTAATTTAATGCGATTGGCATACGGACGCATGCGCATTTAAAGCGCAGTGTGATATGCGACATCGCCATAAATGATGCATGAAAAATGCAAAAACATGCTGCAACCTTTACCACTATATTAGATCATTTTCCTATAAGATATTTATGCAAACATATTGATTCGGTGCTTTTAGCGCATCTTAACTAAAAAAATAAACTCGATTCAGCTTTATTTTTCCACGTAATAATAAATCCGAACCACAAAATATCAATTGCTCAAACAGAGATTAAGTGAGAAAAAAATGGGAATGCGAATTAAAATCAAAAATGTTAAATGCAATTTTCTTATACCATTACATCCGTACACGTGTATGTGGAACATAAGGTACATGGAACACCCTTAACAACCCCTGAGGCGAGATACGTCACCGATACTACTGCGGAGATTTAAACCGTTACTATTCATATTTACATATTACATGGTTCCTATAAATTTCTTGTGATATGTTGTATATTTATTGATAGCTGTGTTTATTAGCTGATTTTTAAAACGAACACCATCACTTAACTCAGTCTAGTTTACATGTAACGACAAGTTAAAGTTTTAAAGAATCTCGCGCATGTACGACATGCGGCCGCACCCTGGACACGATTTGTATGCGCATGTACGTCATGCGCCCCGCACCGAAAGGGTTAATTCGATTGGCGTACGGACGCATGCGCATTCAAAGCGCAGTGCGATATGCGACATCGCCATAAATGATGCATGAAAAATGCAAAAACATGCTGCAACCGAATAAAAGAAAAAAAAGATGCCAAATTACCATTTCACCGGTGTCTGGGAATTTAAATTCGAGTCGGGTTATATCACCGAAATTACCGATTCCACGTTCATCAAATACGTGTAGAGAACTCATTAACATACATTGGAATTGGACATTTGTTACAATTAATGAATGTGAAAACAAATATGCGAAAAAAAGTGCAGTTTTATTCATGCGACGCTCTGTTCGGAGAAGCGTTTAAAGATTCACAACGCCCGCAACCAAATGCATTATTATATCGTTGTTGCTTTTGGGTTTTCGATCACGTGAACCAACCATTTAATTCGGCTTTAATGTCTGCGAAGTCAAAAAATCCAATGTGGCTAAGTGGCGAGCGGTAACTGAACCCGTAATCCTAATTAGAGACTCGGATATCGGCAATTTAACCAAAATAACCTGTGCAATTACCATCCGCGTTTTATTATTTTAATTGTTTCGCATGAACAAAAAAATATGGACGATGATTAAAGATTAACATTAAATTGTTAAGCTAGAACGGGGTTTCTCAACGGGGCCCAGGTAGACCCCCTGGGGGTCTATGAATGTTTGAAAAGGGTCTATAGTGCTCTGGGATCTATTATCTAAATAAGACTTGAATGATCGCCTTTTTGCTCTATTCTGCGAGAATAATGATAAGCTTATAATTATTTACTTCTTCATACGAAAGTTCGATGCTTGCTAAATGGCAATTGTGTACAACGTTTCTTTGAAATAAAAAAAACCTTCAAGAATTAATTAAATTTAATTCCAAAAAATCGTCGACTCTTTATCAAACAGATTAAAATCATTTATTTTATTTCAAACCATTTACAAAAAATTAGGAAAGAGTATAATGTTTATATAGCTGTTTATTGACTAATACTTTAATAATTGTAATAATATGCAAATGATGATATTAGTAAACTACTCGAAACGATCAAAGAAATAAATCTACTAAATTTAGAAGAACAGGATTTACAATAGTATCTCAACGGAAACGAGTGACGAAATTTTAATGGTACTTGAGGGATGTTAAAATGGTCATCATCATCATTTCGTCATTAGCCAGCCACGAGACACTCACTCACTGAGCGTATGGGCCTTGCCACGCTCTCGAAAGGCAGTCGACTACAAAGGAACCCTTAGTCTTACTCTTTTGTGTCCAAGATGTCTAGGTATGCGGTATTTTGTAAAGAGTTACCTTCTCTTGTCTATTGATAGCATTGGACGTGTATCTTCTACCAACGTTGATGTTAAATTTTACCCTCCTGTGTACAGGCAAGTAGGAGGAGGTAGTTGTTAATTTCTCCATGTGTTATCTGCATATTACGAGTCACAAGTGATCATTAATCATGTAGCGCATGGGAATGACCTTCTCAGCGAGAGTAATAAGACTAGATTATTTGTCAATCAACAGTTTAGGGTTTTCCTTTCCCGGGCATATTGGTTCTGTGTTGAGGAATCTGTTAGAGACCAGATTTAAATTAAGAATCTTTCGGGCCCAAGGCATTGTACATCAAAGATTTGCGAAATAATCAATAGCAATATATGAAGCTATGCAATTTTTACTTTAATTTTAGGAATAAATAATTTTATTTTCACCTATTGGATTTACATGGTTAAAAAAATGCAAAAACAAGTGTAATAATTAACAAAAATATATAAATACTTTTTTTTTAGTAAAATTTTTAGTTTTAATGTAAAATTGAACTGAAAAATATGCAAATATATGCATAAAAAATATGTACGTTTTAATAAAATGTAACAGCTGACAATCTGAATAATTAAAGTTTTTTAAATTATTCCGCTTATTGATTCACAAAAAGTGAGTTGTGCTCTACATAGCTATAAATAATATTACATCAAATAAGATCATCTATCTCCAAAATATATCTAGATACTAAAGATAAGTAAACCATTACATTATATATTGCCAATTTGCAATAAAAAGATCACATATTTTTTTGCATAAAAAACAGATAATTTTTTATTAAAGTTGAGTGCTAGATAGCAGTGTTTCTCGACATTTTTCAACAAATTTTATCACGTGCGATTTAAACCGGATTAATCTAATTATTGCGAATCAATGCAATACGGGATTGCGTCATATGTAAATCAAATGCAAAATAAGCGCATTATTGTTGCAATTATAATATGCATTGCTGTGCAAAATGCATCCTATCTAGATTACACGCTACTATTTTTTTTCCTTCATTTATTTAACAGATGGGCGGATTTGCATCATCGATAACGCAGATAATCTGTGAAAAAAAATAACGCTGTTATTCATTCATCAGTTATCTACGGCTCGTTATCATTTTTGATGTTACTTATCATCCAATTCGTGAGCGATGATATTTTTTTAATATTATTGGACGATAAGACAAAAATGTTGGTTACATCACAAAGTATCGAAAACAGTAAATCAATAAAACGAATTGTGAGAATGTCCGATGGTCGGTAGCCGAGTGAGAGAGAGCAATGGACTGTTAATTCGGATTGTTATATGGAACAATACAAATCAATTAAATATCGTGATTCAACAATAGAACGTACCGATAAAACTGAGATTGAGGTATGGCGTCCGCACGGTTTTTCCAAGAATTTGTGCATGATAATTTAATTAGGCTGGCAAAATCGCCATAATAGACTCGAGTCTGCATTCCGCAAGTTTCCATAAATAATAATCGGTTTTATGAGTTCATTCGTACTTCTAGGGAATAAACGTTTACTGCTATTTTATTAATAGTCGGCGAGTATATGTGGGATTTTGCACGCACAGTGGGACATGCCCTGCTAAATATCGGCTTAATTTCTGATAATAAACGACGTATTTTTTTTTAAAAAATAAATACCCGCTTTGTAAATTAGCATGATTTCTCCCGCACATCATTTGTACATATTTAATATATTCAATGAGCGTTGATAAACTATGTACTTATGTTTAGTACCTAGAAAAATAAAATTAACAGTTAAGTGGAACGTCGTCCGCAAATATTGATAGCACAATCGTTAGTGGAAAAACGGTGAATGATAAATTTGGCAATTTTTTTTTTTTTTTGTTCTTGAATCACGATCTTTGGCGAATTCGACGGTGAATGAATTCTGCGGTGAATCGACGCATCACTCGCATCGATTTCGTGTCGATCGTCGAATCAGATCAGAATTGAATCGAAGATTAAAAAAAAACCGAGAAGAGACACCACAGATCCGGTCGGAGCGATTCGATTTTTTGCCATTGAATATTTTTATTGTTGGAAATGAAAATCAAATCTGATTCGAAACAATTATGTTCGAAAAATAGACAACGTTGTACGCTGGGCGAAGGCCATTGCAGAATACCGCTAAGCACAACTGTTGTTCAGATGTGAAATTCATTGAAAAATATATAATAATTAATAAAGCCTTTAAAAAAAATCAAATCCGCTATAAATTCCGTGAAATTCCGAATTACCTCGGCGTCAATTTCGATAAAAAAGCTCTCGTGGAGATCCACTTATAAAAACTTATGCATACTACCATCATCCGTCCTCAAATTCTATACGCTTTTCACATCCGACGCATCCCACACATAAACAAAATTTAGAGAAAAATAAATATCACAATATGGATAATTACAAACTTTAGTTTATTCGCAACAAAGATCAAAAAATCCCTCTTAACCCACTCAGTGCGGCGCGCATGACGTTCATGCGCACACGAATCGTGTCCAGGGTTCGTCGCGCAATTGTAAAATTGCTACTCATTTGGAAACCAAGATCTCGTGTGTCGGAGCGAGAATCTAAATTCCCTGCCCTATTCCCTTGGCTATCTAAACTGGGTTGATATTCTTTGGTCGGCACTCTCATGTCTGAGGACCGTGATCATTCTCGTTACGAAAGTTCTTGATTTTGTCTCTCCAGGATTCTCTGCATTCTGCATCCCGCATCGCAGCTACTACGGTGGAGCCTGTGGTCTTCACTTGGTCACTCCAGCGGGTTTCCAAGCGCGAGGAGTTTCTCCAGGCTATCGTTTCTCAAAAGTATCGAAGAATCCATTTGAGACATATGGTCGAAGTCGGTCTTCTTTATAGTTCCCCATTTCTTTTAAAACCGACACGTTTGTGCGTTTAGCGGTCCATTTCGAAGGCATCAATTTTCTTCTTCATATTTTCCTTTATGGTCCAGGTATCTACGCCGTAAATAAAAAATGAGAATACCAGACTTTGCACTAAACGTTTTTTTGTCTTTTTGGATATCCCCCTGTTGTTCCAAATCGTTGATAGCTTGTATCGCGTTTTTAGCCATCACTATTCGCCTTCTTATTTCCGGCTCACAATCTCCGTTGCTCGTAAGTAGTGATCCGAGATAAAGAAACTCTTCAACCCTCTCCAGATCTGGAAGATTAGCAGATCTGGATAGCTGATTATCTCTGTAGATGATCATCAGCTTGGTTTTGGTAATGTTGATCTCGAGTCCCAGTTTCTTACTTTCATAGATAACTTTTTTGAGCAGATCCGGCCATTTCTTCTTCGTTGGTGGCTATCAATGTCGTATCGTCCGCATATCTAAGGGTTGATATATAATCACCAAAATCATTTAGTCAAACCTCCATTCCTTTCAATGATAATCTTTATAAATTTACAGATATAATGATGATCCTAAATACTCTCAATCCATCCAAGTAATTCCCATACCCAAAACAGTTTTAATTCCCACTAAAAAAATAAAAGTAGATCCATTTTAAAACAATCATCTTTAACTTGGCTTCTTTACATTTATTTTTATACATATTAATATTTGTTTTATCTTAATGGACAGAGTCCATTACACTCGAATACTTTTGGCCACGATGAAGCGATTCATATAAAATTAATTATATATGCAATGTTTAGGTTAAATAAGCATCGTTGAAATATTTTTGCATGTAATTTGAATGCCTTATTTATTCGGCAACACATTAAAAATTATTTGCATACTTTATGAGATGTGAAAATGCGAATTATTAGCGCGATTAAAAAGCCATCGATGCAATTTATCGACTGCGTCGCCCTTGAATCGCAATGGAATGAATAAAATAGTTCGTAGATTTTTTTTAATTCGCTCAGGTGATTTTTGCAGAGAAGCGTTTTGATGTGGAGCGAAAAAAAAATGGGAATTACCAATTACAGAGAGCTGTTAGCGATGAGAATGCACCCGAACTAATTGGCGACCGTGTGCCGCCGAAAAAGACGCCGAGGAAGATACACAGAAGACGCAGAAGAAAACATGTTTTTTTCAATGAAAAGTTCAACGGCCCGCATTTTTCACGTGCAAAAGTCAATTTTCTAGCGCCGTTGTGCCACTTTCGTCCAATAAAATAAGACAGTGCGTAATAAAGACAAGAATCTAGCGGCGCGGTTACGCCCATGTTGGGTTGGCTTTGTGATTCAAAGCTATTTATCACAATGCTGCAAAATGTCAATCTGCAATGAAGTCATTATTACATTGAGGTTCTTTTTGCAAAACAATTTTCACATCGGCGTGTACTGGAATTCCGTCGTCTGTTTTTCACAGCTTCGGGACCGAAAACAATACACCTGTGCACACAAGGTTAACCATGAAATGTGATTATACAGTAAAAGAGATAAATTAGAATAAAACGATCCATAAAATTTGATAGTCATCATTAGAGAGTATGTATGTAAAACATGAAATTAAAACGCACAATAATTAATTATTTATGAAATGTATACACGCTAGATTTACTCTCTCCGCACGCGTTAATCTACTTTTACCCCTATGCGACTCTATTATATATAATATATATCACATCATTAATTTAAATTTCAGCAATTATGCTATTAATCACGAAAAATGATTACATTAACATTGACACATTTATCGGCGTTGAAAGGTTATCATGCGATCAGCAAACGATTTCAAGTACAGCATATAAAAAAAAGGAAATCCTTTCAAATTCCTATGCAAAATTTAACGCTCTGAATCTGCCACAAATCGACTCAATTGACAATCGAGAATGACTACGAATTGAAAATAAATTAATGAAATAATACTCGATCGTCCACTGCGGAGCCTGGCACCTAAAACAGAATTGCAAGAAACATTATATATTAATATATTTGTGTTTATTGAATATATATTATGTATATTAAAATATATATTTAATGTTACGCCACGCGGTGTATAGAGCAAGAGCGCTCGTGAGCGCTACCATCGTCGTGTATAGGATGGATGCGGGGCGGAAGCGGGGTGGGGTTTCGACTCGGAGCAGTTCCGTCCATACTGAGTCACTTTAGAAATATACTTTTTTATATGTATTCCTTCCTCCCCAAATATTTTACCAACGAGCCGCCACTGTTAAATTCTGTAAATCTAGGCTCTAAAGCAATGACAGTCATATTCGCAACACACACGATATTGCATCACAAGTCTAGCGTCCCCTTTCACTTATTAACAATTAACGGCCTCAATAGGATTATATGCGATCAGAGAAGGCCAACTACCACGTGTGCCTAGGGCGGTTTTGTGAAAAACATTGTATGTGCCAACATCATATAAACATGATTGAATAACAATAAAAAATCCCTTAAAAATTTTGCAACACTCCGTCTATGTTCGATTGTTCTTATTAATGTGGTAACTGTATAAACGTACAATATAAACAAAGGTTATTAACAATTTTACGTCTACAAACAAATTTGATGACGTTATTATTGAGGACGAATCGTGTTGGTAAACTCAGAAATAATTAATCAATCGCATTGGTAAACACGATGGTATCAGTTCAAGGAAAATGGTTTTATATTATTGCCGTTTAATTAAAAAATAATCCAAACATAACAAAGGTTTGTTGTAAAAATGATAAAACAGTCGTTTGTTCTAAAAATAAAAAAAGTGCAAAAAATATATAGGGTGTTACCTCGGTATACGTTCGCTTTGGAATAAATCCAACTTGATTTGCCTCATGTTTAAGGCCTACATGTTTGTTTGGTATACGACCTTTTTTTGTAATACGCGCGCTTACGTCCTCGATCGGTTTAAAGCGGGACTTCGAATCGGAAGTAACAATATCGGTAAAAAACAATTAAAATATGTAAAAAAAAAATCCGAAGGAGAAAACTAAAATTACCCGTTATTTTCCCCGGAACGAAAACCGATAAATAATTTTTAATTGAACTGAGACCCTTATATAAAGTGACTATAAACCTTATATGAAGCACAGAATAATTCGTGAAAGAGTTATGGAAAGTACTCTCATTAAAAAACCTATTATGAGGTTTCCTGAGAACAATGAACTAGGTTTAGAGAAAACTGTAGCCATAAATAGTGACTGAAAGGAAGTTTAGGGGTGTGTGAGGATATTGTGTCTTTGGGCAGGTTCAAGAACCTGGATATGAGTAATAGTGATATGGAAGAGTACAGGAAAGAGATGATCAATAAGGAGCTGAGGAGAATACAGAAGCAAAATTTCTTAACACATTCGCGGACACGACGTCAATGGACGCAATTTCGTCGGACAGTTCTGTTGTTCTCAGACTCAATTGTATTAATAATAATAGTTTAAATACAATACAATTTTCAAGTGTGCGCAAATATAAATTTCAAATTTGGAGAGATAAAATTAAAGTTAATTTTCATTCATCATTTTCACTTCATTTCTTATGGGAAAAGTTCGTTTGGTATACGTCCCGTTTGGTGTAGGACCATGGATTTAGAATGGAATAAGAACGTATACCGATGAATAACTCAATATTTTGTAAAAACTAAATAGAATTATATACGCAAAAATATTATAATTTTATTTAATAATAAATTTATTTTAAAAAAAATATACTTCATGACGCTGTCTGAAAAAAAAACTCATTTTAAAACGCAAAAAATCGTGTTTTATTAACGTAGTAATAGTTGTTATGAAATTATTCATAACTATTGTTTTTTATTAAATTATTCATCAAAAATTAATAAAAAAACGATATCATAAAAAAAAAACTATTTTTGATTCCACAATGAAGGAAGAAAGAGAAAGGAGACAGTTTAATAATTTCATAAAAATAATTACTTGATATTTTTTCGCCGCGATTTTCAATTATTAGTCGTCATGATTGATTGGAGTTCTTAATAAATTTACCACTTTTTTAATAATCTTAAGTTGCATAATTTAAGATAAAGATTTAGAGCGGGGTTTTTCGTAATTAAAAAAAAAATGGAAAAAAGAAAAGATGATATCGGAGCATCATCTCTTATCTTATTATAAACTAAAAATAATCGTATCTAATCTTAATTTGTATTGAAAAATATATGAAAATGGAAATTCCAGAGAAAACGTTTTGGATGAAGAAAAAAAATAAACGTTATTTTCTAGGATTTTCTTTTGTAAGCGTCCGATTAGATATCATATATTGGGAAACAACCATAGTCATAATTATTAGAAACCATTGATTGTATCGCGCAACATTGTCAGTATAATGAATTCGCTGGATGATATTAAAAGTCATGTCCGACGTATCATAGAAAAGGCCAAAGGCATGAATAACGTCATCACCGGTTTTGCCTAGGACTTTCTAAATACTCACATATATATATCATGTGTGCAGATATAAAAACTGGAGTGCATAACTGTGCCAATATTCATATCGTTGATAAAATAGCATTTTTTTTTTGCATTACTCATTACATAATGATGATTAAATATGCGATAATTGGTGTGGAAGATCGACGCACACCGGGTTTATCTGCAAATTAACGACTATAGAAATATCATGGTTGCGATTTTCAGAACGCCACACAAAAAAAATCGCACGATCTTGCCACGTTTTGTAATGCGAAGAAGATTTCACTTAGAAAACATTAATCTATTTTTTGCAGTGTTTACGCAATCTTCAACACTGATCCGAGATTTTTTTTCCATTGCCCATCTATAAATACGATTTTCTGCTATTTCTCATTAACTATATACATTTGAATACATTAGCGAAAATTTAATTTACATTTAAAAACTTTCAGGAATCTATTCTATGATTTCGATGCGAAACGGCGCCAAATTGACATCGGATAATAAAAAAAAATAATAATTAATTACATCACGCAAATAATCGATTAGATTACGTGTTATTTTTATCTGAATTTATCGAAAAATTGTGCAATACACGTGCAAAATATACATAAATAATATTATTAAAACCATTAACACGAAAAGCAAATAAGAATGATGAAACATCGTGGTCCATCGATTGCCACGAGAGTGAAATGGCTTCACGTCTACATTTTTTCGTGATGTTAATTAAAATGTATCGGAGAAAAAATTGAAACTTTCGAATTATGGATTATCCTGAGCGAATTAGATTTTTGGATAAAAGAGTGATTTATTAAATTTTCGATACGTATTTTTTTCTGCATTGTTTGCAAATTGCAGTGCTGTCTGTATGAAACAATCAAATTGATTAATTGCATATCTCCGGGCGAATTTCTCAAAGCTCGTGCGAATTAAAAAAAAATATGGAACATTCGTTTTCAGATTCAATTAATTACTATTTTTAATATGTTTTTAATACTGCACTGTTTGCATCATTACAAAAAAAAATCAACTGATCACAAACGTAATTAAGGGGAAAACGTTGATTCGGGGATAAAAAAAAATTAAAAAATATTTTTTATTTAGATAAGTAAAGTAGTTTTTAAGGCCTTCAATAAAATCTCATAGCATCTTCTTTTGATGAAATTGGATGGATTAAGTTTACCTCTTCTCCACCAGATAATTCTTCGTCGGATAAGTCATCAATATCCATAACTTTAGATATCATCACGTTAACCTAGCCGTGCCGATGGGGTATATTTGGGACCCCAAATATTTTTCTCAAATAACTCTTTATTTTTTATAAATCCTACATGTCACAAACTTTTTGTATTTGTCTAAAAATGTGTCGTAATTGCGAAAAAATAAAAACAACCGTATTGTTTTACAATGACACGTGTGCGTTGTTTTTTATCGAATCGTACTGTACTTGTACGCTCATGTGCAAATCCGAGCGAGAAAAAATATCGTGATGTGCAAGGGTAGAAGCCGATCCCCCCACGTCACCTCCGCGTCGCATTAATCAGTAGAATAATTCAAAATTAGATCGATATTATATATTTTTCTACTAATATATATCACGAATAAGTATTTTTATTCATAGAATAATCCATTGTTTTAAAATGTCAAGGTATTGTCGAAGAATTTATCAATTTCTTGAATTTTTGGGGTTTATTTTCATACAAAATAGACCCCATCGGCCAGCGGCGTTGATTTCGAGCCGTCGTGACGGATCGATTAAAGATTCCAGCTTTTCGAAACCATTTTTTGATAGTTGTTCTTCAATTTCACCCCGTGCCTTAACAGTATAATGCACGGGTCGTCAACCTGTCCGTACCGCCTACTAGTGGGCGGTACGAGCTTCCGTGGTGGGCGGTGGGGGATTCAAATCTCCTTCATTCCTTCTAGATTTTTTTCCACCCATATACTAAATTGTAATATAGGGAGGTTGGTGGACGGTAGGGAAATTTTACCATGAAAAATAGGCAAAAGTGGGCGCTGGGCATAAAAAGTTTGACGACCACTGGTATAATGCATTGCATCTAAAAGTTTTGGGATTTCCTTGTTATTCCAATTCTAATAATTTTTCAAACGTAAATTACGGGAAATAAAAAACGTAAAAACATTTACAATATATTAAAATAAAACGGGATTATAAAAATTGAACGCAAATAGCGAAAAAACATGGATATCGGGCACGTAAAAACGTGGTTTTACTGTATTAGAATGTCTATATAAATAAATCCTTAGATTAAATAATGTAACTGGAAAAGTGCATCAATTCGGATAAGTTGGATGGTGCATGTGCACAGACAACCAACCGGTTATACAAGGAATGCAGTCTAAAACTAGTTTTCATGGACCTCATGAAATATGCACAAATTGTATTATTACCAGTCGATAATCATTTTTTTTTCCTCTCAAATTATCCGTCGTTTTTTTCACACTGGCAACACATTCTGTCCAATAACATGCACGGCGCCATCTGCGCAAACAGAACCCGAATGCATTTAGATTTATAATTTGGACACTTGTACATACAAAATGTTCAGCACAGAATTTTTAAAGGTCAAATTAGATCATAATGTGTCTGTGTAACTAACTGAACATGATGAATAGTACGGTTATGTATGTCTCTCCCTCTATCCGTATCACTTCAAGATGAATATCGGCAATTTCTTCACAATAATCGACATTTAACGAGCGATAACTCAATCAGATCGATTGTAAACCGCTATGAGTAACAAATGACAAGTTTCCAAATTATGTTAAACAAATTTAACAAGATGCTTTTACAGCTACCTAATTTAGATTATAATTATATGGCAACTTTGTTTCGTCATCGATGTGTCATGCCTGAAGAAGAGTCATCGATTTGACGAACCCTCTCTAATCTAACGTTGATTTGGAATATTACTTCAATCATACTTGTAAGTTAATTCTGGTAGTCCAAGTATTCAGTGGCGGATGGTGACTTTTAGGAGCCATATATTGGAAGAAAGGGGTTGACGAAAGAGGCGCGCCGTTCATATGGTCAGATTGTGCGGCGCACACAGGCGCGGGGGCTCCAGAGGGAAAACATTAAAGATATAAAATAATAATTTATTAAAATGAATTACATTACTTGAAAACGACGTTGAATAATGTATAACAATATAAGTGATAGCCTGTAGTTCGTCTTTTCAAGCACACACTACGCACAGGGGCGCTAATTGAAGTTTTGCACACAGACGCCGGACACTGTCTACTTATTTTTTTTTATAAAAGTTAGTTTAGTGATAACTAACCATTAATTTTTATTTAAATATATATTGAATTTAATATATTCTTTGAGGGTAGGATTAGTTTTTTAACACTTAATTCTATAAAATAATGAGTAAAGTTTTGGGGGCCTCTTTGAGGCCCCTAATCGTCGGGGGCCTGATGCTCCTCATCACAATCATCCATATAAATCCGCCACTGTGCTGTGCAAACATTTAGACAATGTTATATATAAAATATTAATACCTAAAACTGGCTAAGAATAGATAAAATATTGTATGCTGCTATTTTAGGTGAACGACGGTAAATCCATTAAATTCATCAACGAAACCTCTGGTTTAATCAGATCCTTGTTTATTAAACATTGAAGAGTAATCACAAAAATCTGCATCTCCATTAACCATAATACAGTTACATTAAAAGCGAATCGAGAAATTGACAATAATGAATAATTATCTATCAGCCTCCATATTCACCAGACCACGCTCCATTCGATTATTACATTTTTAAATCCATGAAGCATACTCTAAGAGAAAAACGTGTTTAAAATCCAGTGGAAATAGAAAACCAATTGAACTAGCATTTTAATTAAAAAGTTTAATCAAAAATGGGATCGAGAAGCTGCAAGAGAGGTCGCAAACGGTTATAAACAATGACGGAGAATATGTTACATAGGATTATGTAAAAACATAAAAGATAAATATGTTTATAAAATACGCGATGACTTCTTGGTCCCTCCACATTGCCTAATTTCTCTTCCTAAACGATTCTTCTGCAGTTGTCTCTAGATGTTTTGCGTTTTTTATCCTCCAGCTTCATAGAGTTATACACATTGCTTCACTTAAACATCCTTGGAACTCCAAGTATCTGCATTGAGCAAAACAGCTTGCCATTATTCATCTTCTTTCGTATCTTGTCATATTCATTATTGTCCTGAGTAAGGATGTGACATCTCCCCCAAACCATTGTCAGTAGGTCTGTAGGTTCATCAGCCAGGACGTTCTTAGCCTTCCTGGTCCTTGTCTTCCTTGAATCCTATCCTGAAGCTATAGTATTCGATATGTTTTGGGATGTCCCATTATATGCCATTATTATTCCGTCCTAAATTATTCTTCTGCAATTTTCGATCAATCATTAGAAAACTAGCAACGTTAGGAGACGCATCATACCTCAAAGTTGATGAAAAACTATTACAACAGATACAAAACGATCAGTTTTGCTATTATATGTTTGAAGAAAACAAAAATCATTTCTTCTAAAAGAGACCCAATTTATGATATCAACATCATTGTAGAAAATTAAAAAAAAGAGTTTCTTGTGTTAATTAATTAACCCTTTAGGTCTTTAGATACTTTCGCCAAAATAAAAAAAAACAACGATATATCGTTGCTCACCAATTAAAGCATTGACATATTATGAGATTATAACAATATTAATTTTCTATAAATAAATATAATCATTAAAGCGGCGATAAAAATTGCAATTGGCGCCAATAAACATTTCAAATTACTAATATGTCGTATTTTTTTTGTTGTTCGATTGCTGATTAAAGCGAAAGTTGACCGACACGTTTTTTTTTTTATAATCAGTCATTTACACACGCGTTCATACATGTATGTGTAGCATTGATAATGGCAAAGATTAGTGACCGTGAAAGTGGCGAGAGAGAAAAAAAAAAATTCACCGGTGACTTTTAACCCTTTTGCACACACTATCTTTATTGCAGAACATTTGTTTTAAAATTTAAAAAAAAACGTGGATAATGAGCGGTCGTTATCAGCTCCAATATATTTATCACGTTGCGGTTTATTGTTACAATCGGCGAAAATTAAAATTCAGATAAAAGAGCAATTTATAATCATAATAGTTCTAAATTTAAATTTAAAGCTAAAATTAACGAAAAAAAAAATGACATACAACTGTTTGCACTCAATTAATGGCGCGAAACTTAGATAAATATAAATTATTTATATTATGATCGTGATCATTAAGCAACGTATTATGTTTATTCATTCGATTTTCCTTTAATTAAATACGAGTTGTGCTTAACTCTTTCCAGGAAAAACACATCATAGAAAATACATGTTTTTAAATCAATATCATCTTATCAATCTGAATTTTAGTGAGTTATCTAAGCCATATTAAATTAATAATCGATAGCACGTTTTGAAATCGTGTTAAACGATTTATCGCGTCAAAATTATGCTTCGGTGATAATATTCTCATATTTGAATCATTACAATGATCGATGATATATGAGACATTATTAGCATCATTGATATTTTTAAAATGGAGCTGATCTATACATATCGTTCGGATAAAGAAGATAACAGCGGATATGGCCTAGTGTTACGAATAATCGCCACAATTGTGCCATATTATTTAACAACTATTTATTGTTGCAGGAAATTGAGCATTTAAATATTTACATCTTCAATCGATCGTAATCAATTTGCGATTCATTATCGGTCCATAAGCAGTCGTATAATTGCAGGCTTCTTATTCGATTCTGATTCTTACGAAAGTATAATCAGAAGGAGAAAATGCAATCATACAATCACTAGCGACGATTATATATATATATTTTTTTTTTTCATTTCGTAGAAAGTGATTTACGAAATGATACGAGATTTTCCTCATGATTGACTTTCGAGAGTTGTTCCCGTCGCTCGCTGGACTTGATCTCTTTTACATCCGAGACACATTTTGAAATGTAGGCCATTGTGGTGTGCAAGTGTTGTAATGTCGCGTGAAATATCTACCATTATCACAATTTCATATATTAATATGTCTTGTACGGAATGCCATTGAAATCTCAGCGGCTATCTGACATATAACATGTCAAAGGTTATCAATGCTGAAATTATCTATTTATACATATCATAGGGCAGTTGATTGCTGGATATTACTGGAACTGTTGTGTTTCCCCTTATGCATGATTAATCAGCGTGAAAATTTCCAAAGATTCGCACAGCTATGACGTAACAACTGCTGCAGAAATGTTAAACGGGAACGCTCGATTGATTTTTGTTCTTGCAATCGTCAATGAAATTATGTACTAGGAAGTTTACCTCGTGCACTTAGCTGGCAAACGCTGATTTGATGACCCGGAATGTTTCGGTTCATCAAGTTTGCCGACAGAATTTCCACACACAGACATTATTTAACGCGAATTCGTATACAAATATTAATAAACAATATTTTACTAAGAAACATTTAAGTATAATGTTGAGACATCAAGTCTAATAAATATTAGGATTTTGAATAATGTTCACAATTTAATATGGCAACATTTGAAACGCTTTGAAGCCGGAACACTGGTAAGCCGCAGAAATCTTTTACTTGCGTATTAATTTTCATAGAACATAAGATGGAAAATCTTGAAAACGAGACATAATTTAACTTAACTGTCTAGAAGAAAGTTCTGTCCGTTTTAAGAATAAAACAAAATAATAAATATTTCATACCCTCATATTTTAAAAAAATGCCTTATCTCTAGAGGCGAAAAATTGAATTAGTGCTATCTGATATTTTCTTCGATTTTATTTTTTTTGCCCTCCAAAAATTTTTTTAAGGATAGAAACAAATGATAATCGGAGGGTGATAGTTCCGGGGAGTATGGTGGATGCGACAGAATTTCCCAGCCTAGCTCTGTGAGTTTCTACGAGTCCCTAAAGCAGTATGTGTGGCCTAGTATTATCAGGGAGCAATATTATGTCCTTCCTATTGAACATGGCTAGTCTCTTTTCTTGGAATCATATATACAACATTCTCTTATTCAGGCTCAACTTCGGTTTAGAGATGGAGGAGGCAGGTTTTCCGGATTCACAATATGCTCTTCTTACGATGTTTTCATAGGTAATCCACTTTTCATCCCCAGTTATCATCCGGTCCAAGAAGGATTTTATTTCGTGCTAGCAGAGATGTGCATATGATGACTCGATCATTCAAATTCTTCTCACTTAACTCATGTGGCACCCATCTCGAATATTTCCACATCAATCCTAGTTTCCGAATATGGTCCGAAATGGTTTATTGAGCTGAATCAAGCCTTTCCGGTAGACCCAATAATAATATTTAATGATTTTGATAAGAAAAGTGCTGTAAAGAGTAAAATTACCCTATTTACCGGATTACAAATTGTCTAGGATAATTAGATGTGAATGGTCTTGAAATAATAGCTGTACTAATACAACGAGTAGAGCAAGAGATTCGAAAACTTAGAGAAAATAATCTGAAGATATATTTTTCCACTGAAAAAATGCGATAAATCCTCGCTAATCTGGAGGAAAAAAAATAATAGAGTCATAAAGTATTGGTGTTTTGTGTTGATGTTGATGCAAATTAAATAACCCGAAAGAAATCGCGTATTTTATTGCCCATCGTTCGTGTACGGTTTTTGTCCAGATACGGTAAAGAAAGCATGTTTATTACTTTTGAGAAATTGACGAAAGACACTGTAAGCTTCATTTTTTAGAACAGGGCTTGAATGTCAGCAAAGCCACTAAAGCTATTAAATAAATTTATGGTGAAGTTCTGACATAGATGCCAATTAAGGTTTCAAAAGTTCAAATTGAGAAATAGAAATCTAAAAGATGCACTTAAATTTTATGATGACGTATTGAGATCTCTAGATGTGTCAGATCTTCGACTAATCATCGAGGATTTATTGCAGATACACAAATCTCCAAGGTCCTCTGTACAGTCATATTTGCAATGCATCTGTAAGACAAATAAAATGGAAGTTTGGACACGGCGCGTACTATCCGAAGAAAACAAAGAAGAGCGGAGAAATATTATCCGAAGAAAACAAAGAATTCGACCTTTTTAGATGAGAAATGTATCGTTTACTATAATATACGTTGAAAAAACAATGGCTTTCTTCGAATCAAAATTCCGTTCCGATCCCAAAACCTGGTTCAACACTCCGAAAAGGAATTATTGAAACAATTACTGCAGATATTTATTGTCAACAATTAAACAAGAAAATATAAAAACGATCGTTAAATTTTGCTTAACAGAAAGTGAGTAATTCTTTATTACGATAAAGGACGTCCTCATAATGCAATAATGACCGAAGAATAAATTTAAGAGTCTTTCGATTACTTTCTCATCAGGTCCATGGAGCACACTTTAAGAGAAAAACGTTTTCGAAATATAACTGAAGTCGAAAACCATTCGAACGAGTATTTCGATTCAAAATCGTTACGTTAATTTACAAAAAGAATTGAAAAATTAGGTAAAAATATAAAATATATTATTCATATAAAAATGCGCGATTTCTTTCGGGTTACAAAATTATTACTATTACAAAACTATCTATAAGTAGTATTCGAATCACCGAATCGAACGTAGATTAGATGATTTACTGTGGTCACGCACCTCATACATTAAAAATCATTTAATCCAGCTTCTGAAGAAATTATGAAACTGTACATATCAACAGTTTTTCGAGGCATTAAACAAGAATAATCATTAACAATTTTTAAATGTTAATCAACTTTCCCTCGTGTTTGAGGAAGTGACCCTTATGAAGTACCATGGACATGATTTATTTGGCACTACATATTTTTTATACTGATAAGCGTTACTACTGGGTTTTTTTGCGAGATGGAGGCACGACCCCGCCACTCAGAACTCTCCGGAAGGTCACTCATCCGAACACTATCTACGATCAGCAGTGGTTAACAAGACAAACAATACTTCCAAAATACGATACTGCTGTATAAAATAATAAATATATTGATTTTACGATTGAGCAAAAGTCGAATAATGTGGGTCACACTCCTCAGATTTCGACCCCGCTGGGAATAAATACTTTAGACTTGATCCGAGGCTCTGAACAACTTTCACATCCTTAACAGGACGTCTGAGTATGTTTATTTTTTTATTGTGCCCGAGCGCGGTAATTATGGCCAATGAGCGTCGAACGCGGAGGGTTCTGAGGAGATAGGAGGTGGTGGCCTTTCCACAAGACATTTCGGCGTGAGGTGACCAGGCCCCCGCGGTGGCTAGCGAGCGGCAGAACCGGTCCACTCGCGCTGGTACCAGCCGCGGTCCGGCTGGTAATGGACAGTCCACATTCCTGAGATATCCCGTTCGAGTACCGCTACGCAAGTGTGTATCCCTCTTGTCACACACCACCCATCCGACATAAAGATTACCGAGGCTATGGCGCAAGATCCCACGACCCCGACCGCGGGCTCCTGCTACCTTTGACCCTGGCGGGGAGAAGTACGCTTCGGCTCAGCAGAAATATGTTGAGATTGCCATATTTGCTGAGAAAGTGGCGGGCGAAAAAAAAATATTTTGCACATATGCAATTTAATTTGCACAAAAATTTAACGCGTCACTATCATAAATATGAATGACACGGTGGTATATGCGGAGAAAAATTTGCATAAGTTTCTGTTATACCTGAGATGGTGATAACATCGTCCAATAATATTGCACCGTGATGCTTTTTTAATAATTTAATTTTAATTAAAAAACTAATAGTTCTACTGACATTGGGAGCGGCTAGTATACATTTTTATAATACAGAATTTATAAGTATTTCTATATTAATATTTATAAATAAATAAAGACTGAAACGTCGATGTATTAAATATATATTTTGGGGTAATGGCCTGTTATTCAATATTTAATTATTAATGGCGACCCAATGACCCGAATAGAGGAAATTTATATTTCATGAAGTGGGGTTCATCAGTTCCTTTCCTACCATTAACTACGGATTAATATATCAACACAATGGAACCTCGATCTATCGTTTATCGATTTACAAATTCTATTTATTTTAACCGATCCATCACGGCGGCTCGAAACCATCGGTATTGCCCGAAGGGGTCTATTTAATAAATTCTTCATCAATATCCTGACAATAAAAATATTTATTAATGATATACATCATAATTTGGTCGATATTTTGGATTTTTTCAATCACAGAGCTCTGGTCGCACGTGTCACTAGTACGGTTTCACTCGCATTTGCACATCGTACTGGATGCAAACGAGAAAAAACATCCCGCCCGTGCCAATATAAATAAATATTGTTGTTTTTTTATTTTTTTTCGCAATTGCGAACAATAAAGGTTAATGATTATTATATTTAAAACAACTTGGGGTCCCAAATAGACCCCATCGGCACGTCTATATTAACACATATTACTCCGGTCGATTAATAATCGTCATTTACATTACATTACATATCTAACTTTGTCAAATTCAACATATTTACATGATTTTTTTTTATTGGAGTATCAGTTACTCATTTATTTGATTAGATAAAGAATAATTTTAAATTTATTTATTATTACAAGGTCCATAAAAGACGTTTGCGTTTATACTTTTTTAGTTACACTTTCTATTAAATTTATTGGAATTTAATAAATATAATATATGCGTTCATATGCATAATGACATATTCATGACAGCTCCCAAACCTTAATTTTATTATATAAAAGAAATATAAAAATCTACATCATCCCTTTCCCCAAAAAAAGCAACCCCTTACAGTATAATATTTTTTTTTTAATTTTCAAAAAACATATAAATGTAAAATGTTGAAAAAATGAACTAAATATAATAAATACTAAAGAAGTTATGACAGTTTTGTAAATTTTGTCAAATTTTGCCGGGGTAATATGTGTTAATTAAAAATGTACACATAGATCGAAATCAAGCTACAGTCCTTCACAAGTGGAATTTATAAAATTCCATGACATGTGCGCCGTTTATATGGCCAGATTGTGCGGCGCACACAGGCGCCGGAAGATTAGGGGCGCTAAGAGGGAAAAATATTAAACATTAAATATTAATTCATTGATTTTTTTATTATAGAGGGGGGAGGTATATGTGTTTTTTTTTAAAAAGAACGGGCATGATCGAATGTAGTCCATTCAATTACCATTTCCGATAGTATCAATAATGAAAGGATAATTTTTCACGGCAAATACAATACTTTCACTCGGCATGAATGAAAGTTGTAAAGAATCAATAGAAATGCTCCAATTGTAGATCGGACGCGGTTCACGGTCTTCGACTTGAGCTCGTCTGGTGTCGACAATTGAAAGCAATTACGCACTTGACGTCAACAGTGCAATTATACTGTACATATCCAAGATCAAAAATCTCTACAGACTATGCAAATGTATACGGAAAGTGTGTACGATTTATGTGGCCAAACACGATACAGACAAATATTATCTGATGTGTTTAATCTGCAGATAGTGAAGCTACGTGATCCCAAATACGTACATACGCGCCATTGTATACAAATAAAACAAAAACACGATAAACCTACACACGAAAGGGTCAAAATAATTATCATCGAATTACGGACGACCGTGAAAGTAATCTCCGTTACGCAATTTACGTAATTTCACTATTATGTGTATGGAAACGCACTGGGAGACACGTGTTTGAGTGACGGCCATTATATCGAAATTAACACAGTAGTAGTATTCGTAGTAGTAACTCTAAATTCCATAATTGGAACCTACAATAATTTATTATTTTTTTTTAACGACTTTGCCATGTTTTAATTTCGGGGGATCAACGTCTTAGCGATAATTGTTATTATTTGAAATTGCTTCAGATAAAAAATACCATTGATATTATTATCGCCAAATGTAATCAGGAATTTCCTGAATACATATATCTGTTCGAACATTACATGTCAAAAAAAACATCTTCAGCATTTATCGCGAACGATATATGGATGTTAAGCAAATATTTATGCGTATTTCCTGTCGTGTTTTCTGTAAATACTTTTCGATCTTTACCCGATTGTTCATTGCGAGATAACATGACAGATTATCACATTTTATGAATTCGAGATGTTACGATGGTACCACGCTACTAACAATGCCTTCAAAAGCCATTCAAACGTAAAAAACGCGGATGTACTACATGAGATTTTACGTAATCTTAAAATCGGTTAAAGCCACAAACAGGGCAAACTTATAATTAATCCCTGAAACTAATATCTTCCTCTTGAATTTGAATGGCTACATCATTCCTACATGATTAATGATATATTCTTAATTAAAAACGAATAATCCTATAAAAATTCAAGGATGAAAAAGGCAATTGAATGTCCTACTTTGACATAAGTAAACATTAGTTCAGAGGGACTCCATAACATTTGCACACCGACAATCCCGCGCAAACAATTGAGATACAATACTGATATATCATAATCAGCAATATTATTTGATTGATGATATTTACCTCAATAAGCGAAAAAAAATATCAATTACTAATTGTTACGCGATTATTGTGTCAAAATTTTCATCATCATCATTTGCCGACCACGAGACACTCACTCGCTGAGCGTATGGCCTTGTCAGGCTCTTGAATGGCAGTCGAGGCCAAAGGAACCAAAGGATTCTCACACGTGACGCGAGGGCTCCCCTTTCGTGTCCATATCCTGGGGATCTAAGCCGTCTTGGTATACGGTTTTTTGTAAAGAGTTTCCCTCTATTGGCCATTGCTGGCTTTGGACGTGTATGTACCCTGTTGGAATCGGATTTTACCCCTCCCCCCCCCCGAGTGTCCAAACAAGTGGAAGGGGGCTCATCTTGGGATATGGTTTATTATAAAGAGGTTTCCTTCTCTTGGACATTTCTCGCATTGGGCGTACATCTTCTACCGTTGCTGGTATCGGATTTTATTCTCCCTTTCATGTCCAGGCAAGTGAGAGAGGGTTTGCCTTGGTATGTATTTACCTTTTCTCTAAGGATTCCGGCGTAACGACTCACAGCTAGCATTAATCTTGCTGCGTAATAGCAATCCTTTCATCATGGTAAGGACATTTCTTTTTTAAGGAAGTAGAGAAAAAAGTGGGAGCAAAATTATCAAAACTAAGTCGATTATCCACCTTAATTTTAAGGTTTTCCTTCTCAGGGTGCATTGGTTCTACTGGTAAGGTATTTGAATAAAAAAATGACAGAATAGTAGTATGTTTAGTTATGTGTCTTATCAACTGTATCTCTAAATACTATAGCCAGAACAAATGCGATTAAATCAACAGTATCGAGCGCCGTTTTCGAGATGAGTACTGATCATAAGTCTAAAATAACATCTTCCAAACAAAACAATAAGTGATTCTTTCAGTCCAATTCCCAATAGCCTCGTATAGCCGTGGTTGGAATCGTCAAAGTAAATATGCTCTTTATTAGCTATTTTTTTGATAAAAATTTCGACTACTCTAGATATTTTTTAATAAAACGAAATCATTGATTTTGTAAATAATCCGCTATTTGCTCGAAAAAAATTGTTATTAAAATAGCGGAATTCTCTTATTATCGTAATGATATTTTCCATGTTGCTGCAGCACATGAAATTACACAGCAATCTATGGTAATGTTATATAATTTATTGACGGTACCCATTTTCAAAATTGTTGAATAAAAAAAAATATGTTTTCGAGTGCGGTACAAATATTTGATTGCATTTATGACGCGTTTTTGCACACTATTTGCCAATGTGCACTCATAATCTGTCGCATTTACTCACAACAGTAGACAACTGCAATATCTTATCTCGAGGTTAATAGCACCGAATGTTAGGACGCCCTTTCTACGTGCAAACAAACTAATTAATCCAATCAAACAATGAAATTTCTTCAACCTAAAAACATGCTGCAAGCAAATATGATCCGCTTAGCGTTGATGAAACGTTAATGTGTGACGCAAACGTTGCGTCACGAGCACACATACAAGTGTTCGTTATTGTGAATTTAAATTTCGAAGATTCAAAATCTGATGGACGCGTCACGAATCAAGATCAGGACGTCTTTGAGCGAACGTCTAAATTAACACAGAGGGCATTGGTAATTGCGCTTTAGATTTCAACGCATGTTTAAAATATATAATATTTATTTATTCGCACAGGACATGCAGTGTCGCGTTTCCTGCCGTCGACTTCCTGTGCCACGAAAAATTCGCACATATCATAATTCGGCGACGTCTTAAAAATTAAATAAAACACCGGCGATTACCTCGATTCGCACGTTTCCATCGCATCAGGCATGAATAATTGCTTACCTGAAATAATAATGAAAAAAAAACATATTAATTACATATATTAAATAATTAAATTCATTATATTTATCCTCGAACGTTAGACGAGATACGAGAGACTACTCGTAGTAAATTTGACAGTTTGGTTACAACAACGCGATGTTCGACCATAAACTCTTCTCACCGTTAATCATGGCGGGCATTTTTGATTCACCCAGTCATTACATGGCCGGAATTTTGTGTGTTGTCAGGTGTTCGCTTTTTTTCAAATACGTGATTCGGTATTTTACATTCGAAAAAAATATGCGCTCGTGTACAAAGTCGTAAGGTCGAATGGGACTTAGGATCTACCACGAATTAAAGAAATTAACCTACATAAATCATAATTGCAAGAAAATGCAGCGGTTGAGTAGATAAAAGATAATAAAATCTGAGAGCATTTCATTCCATAATATTTTTTATTTATTTATTTTAATAACATATTTTTTTAAAAATAAATCAAGGACTTTGAAAGGTTGCTTATAATACATAAAAAAAAAAATTAATGCTTAGAATAATAAAGTAATTAATTTATTGACTATTGAGATGTTCCTCGCTAGTACAAAAAACAACGATTTATCGTTGTTCAACAATCAAAGTGCTAAATATTGATGAAACATTTTATTCGTCTGATGACAAAATCACACCATTTGGGAAGATAAAATTCGTATGATCCTCGTGCTTCGGGTCCTTAATATTTCGTTGGTGCGATTGGCGTATCCTTTGAATGCTGAACAACGATATATCGTTGTTTTTATACAAGCCCGAAACGCGAAAGTATAACATAAAGAACGATAAAATTAATACAGATCTTCCAGTCAAATGGATGAAAATCAAGATATTTTGGACTGAGGATATTTATTCAACTGCATTCTTGACTTAACCTATTCAATCATTTTTTGCATTTGCCCAAAAAAGTCTAAAGAATAAATATAATAAATAATCATAGTCGATTATTGCTGCAAGTATGAGTGAAACGTGCGAGTGACGCGTGGTGTGAGAGCTCAGTCTGCGGTGAGACATCGCCGAGAGCGTTATCGATTACCGCGTCATATTAACTAGTTAAAAAATCCAAATTATGAAGCGTATATTGAATAACTATTTTTATTCTTAGGATAATTCATTCTTAAAAAATATGGCAATATGAAATATTGAAATGCTTGGGGTATCTGAGAAACCCCCGTCGGACGATGAGGTTGTTTTTGAGCCGCCGTGACGTATGGATGGGTTAAATAAAAATGATGACGAAAGATGAGATGTTGGATTTTAAAACTGATGTCAAATTTAGATTTGATTTTTTTAAATGAAAATACAGTAAGCCTTAATATAACGCTCCCCGCTATACTGCGGTTTTCTAGTTCAGTCCCTTCTATACCGTTCTCTCCTGGAGCGTAAATTTCGCAGGTCAGATTACATATTTGAATTATTATAAAAAAACCTAATTGATTCGGGTTAAATTACGTATTTTGTAAATATGTAATATAATACGTTACTATAATAACACGTGACATTGAACAAGGTCATTTAAAGGGCTGGCTGTAGGAGTTATACAAGCGAATTTTTGCTTCGTTTTTTGGCTATTCGATACTATCGAGATTATATTCGATTTTAATTAAAGTAATATATTATTTAGAATAATATAATAGTAAGATCATTTAATTTAATTTTAACATATTAAACGATGGTAAATTTCTTGGAATAATGCAACATAACCAATGATTGTCTCGCGATAATTATTCAATTGGTTGTGCAAGATAGATGATGGACGTCCATGTTCATTTCTCAGAAGATCGTCGTCACGTGAACAAAAATCTGGTTATTCGTGTATCTACGATCCCAATCACATTCTAAAAACCCGATGACGTACAATAAAATAATTACGACCGAAATATTCATGGGGCCCATGTCATAACACCCATGAACGGGATGAGCCTTTCGTCGCGGTCCATGGAACCTGTCGATGGAACCGGTATGCGGCCACAAACACTTCAAACAAACCTCTCCATGACGCCTTCTATTTGACCAGGGCGTAGTCGAGGCTTTGATTTTCGCAAAAATTTTCCTCGCGGGTCATCGAACCCCGATCGGAATGTCAACCAATGCCAAAAATGTTTTCGTTTTGATCCCACGTGTGAGTCACACGGAGGCCGATGTTTGAATACTGATTTAACACTCCTCGGATTACACAATACACGAATGGTATCGCGGATGCCATCACTTACACTAGATTTTCGGTGTAAAATGGCCGAGCAAACAGAAACGATCCCAAAAAGAAAATTTCGGTAAGTGGTTCATGTGTATATCGTCTTAGACCGCGGGTCATTAGACTCTGAGAATAAATTAACGTAATATTATGATTGCTCATACAAATGATAATCATCTCCATTTTTGGACGATTTAATGTTTACGGTCGGTTGGCTGAATTCGCTGAAATTTATTGCGTACATGGATAAATTATGTGTATATTAAATAGCGTATATCTAAAAAATCCCCAAACATTCAATGTCACACAAACTGTATATATATTTGCATAATGCATCACGATATTCTTTTTTAGATTTAAGACGACTTAATTCTATTCTATTTACAATGCAGTCTGATAAAAATGAATCTTGCGAAAAAATGCTATAAATTATAAACGCAGACGTCCATGTACATATTTAACTACGGCAGACTGTTTATTTATTTAAATTTATTATTGCAATAATTGATTTCTTTAAATAAATAATTCAAATATATATATATATATATATACAAAGCCCAAACCCAAAACGATGGGATGGACCTGATCTGATATCTTCGTAACAACAATTCGCTCCGTACCGGATGCGAGCGAAAAAAAAACATCGCGCATGTGTAAGTGCGAGTGAAACCGCACACGAGTATCAGCTAATCTCAACTATTATTATTCTAAGAATAATCCATTTTTTAAGAAATATCAAGACATTGATGAAGGGTTCATCAATATCTTGACTTGAATACTTGGGGTCTATTATCTTACATTCATTTCATACTAGATAGGCTCCATTGGTCAATGTCGCTGATTTCGAGCC
>JAGXCT010034377.1:0-74614 GCA_022495035.1 Philopotamus ludificatus
GACAGTTTTAGGTATGCGTATGTTCGAGGTTCAAAAGATTATTTATATAAGATAATTACGTCAATATTTAATTACTGTATTCCCGGAACATATTTCAATTAAATTTAAATAAAAATTGTACTTCATTATCAATAATATTAATGAGATCATCGGGTAAAGAGCGATTTTTCATTCGCGAAATTTAATGGCGTCAAAATTAAATTGATATATTTTTATTCAGAATACATAAAAAGCGTATAACTCGAAGACCGCATTAAAATGGGACTTGGCCGCATATTATAGCTCAATGGATTGATTATTGAATCGTTTGAACTTTGATAGTCAGGAAATCCGATGCGGGCAAATACACGAGCATGTGTGAAATAAATATGTGTGAACGAATCTCGTTACACACGGTGGTTCTCAAATGATTTATCTACGTTATTGATCGATGCATTATGGGAGTATCATATTTTTTAAATATTTACATTCGAAAGAATGCAAAAAAACGCACGGAATCAATTAAAAATATCGATGAGCGATAAATAATATTGACATGGTCGAATTTCGTATGCTTATTGTTTAACGAATTTTATTCAATTTGATTATCTTGATGTATGCGGTAATAATCAATGTATTCAAAGGTAACAGTTTCGTTTTTGCGCTCGTTGCATTTATTTGCATTCATAGACGAATAGCGGATGCCTGAAATAGCGATTGCCCATTTCGAACACTGCCCAAATCAAATTTAGAACATAATCTTAATGGATACCGTGCGATAAAAAAATAAACCATTAATTTTACGACACAATAAAGTGAAGAGATACGCACCTCGTTTTCGAATTTCTTGAAATCGTCCATGTATCCCTCCTCCATGACCAAACTTTTGAATTCGGTGAGGTCGTTCCGCAAGAATTGGACCTCATCCCGCAGCCCTTTGATCTGCACCTCCCTGATTATGGTGAGGACGGTGAGCGCGATGAGCAAAACCACAGCTGTGAATATCGTCAGCTTGGTGCATATCGGATAGAGTTGTTTTTTGATTTTCACAATTTTTCTGTTATGATCGTTCTCGATGGACGCCATGTTACTGTCTTTGATTCCTTTCGAGTTCGAGCTTTCGAGGAACACGTGCGATTCGTCTTTGTGCGTCATATTGTTTCGATTTAGCAACGATTGTCAACAGACGATTTCATTTTTAAATACAGTACAGATTCACAGTTCACTATCGTGTTGTTTGCTATGTCAAACAATCTGAACACTTCACGCCTCGAGGCGCAGAGCACGACTGATTAAGATGACAAGATAACCACACTATATATACACATTTCATGTGTGTAGTTACTTAACCGCGAGCTGGTGCATCAGGTATGACTTCATATCGAGACTTTAGACAATACTAAATTGATTAAATAAAACGTAGATAAAATAAATCGGCGTTGTAAAATAAAATTTTAATTTTGGATATAATAAAAAATATGGATAGACATAGTCTACCTCATATTTTTGTTCGTATTTAAATTATTTAAATATTCAGTCGTGTTCAAAATGATGTATAAAGAGAAGTAGATTCATAATATGGTGAAAAATTATGACAAACATACACACAATTATCATTTATAATTTGCTATCCTATGATAGATGGTGCTCACATTTAAAATTATATTTAAATACATTTATGGAAAACACATATTTATTATATAAGGTAAACCGGAAAGTAACGAAAAAAATATTTTAGCCCTTTCCATTATCTCTACTTTTAGTCGAATCTATTCATTACTCTCATTATATTTTTTTTACAAATTTATTAAAAGAGTTATTCATTGAATAAGAAGCATATATAGCGTTTAATCTGATATCCGATTAAAAAAGACATTATTTTTTATAATTAAATAATAAAAAAACTTTAAAGTACAATAAATACGTCTGGCTCGCGGATTGGAAAAGGTTAACGAGCACTATACATATACAGTCAACCCATCTATAGCGTTCAGATAGGGACCACGCTATAGAAAGTTGGGCACCCATACAAAATTTAGGGTTAGGTTCTTTTAATTGTGTTTTGCGATTTGAAGCAAATCAAACATTTTACCCATTTTCATATTTTCAATGACCTTGCACGTGTTTAGTTGGATAACGATAGCTCGTGCCTATAGGCGCGAGGAGGTATTGACCTAGCACAGTGTTGTCCAACAGAAATCGTTAGTGGGCCGCATAAAAAACAATTTATTAATTAATGTCGTATGTAATTCAACCTACCCCCCGCCCCCTATTAATTCAACCCACTCTTTATGATTTTCAAATTTCAGTTTTTGCAAGTCTATTTCACCCTTTTGCAATTAAAATTCATCCTTTTTCAAAAGAAATGAACCTTTTTGCAAATGAAATTAGCCTTAAAAATAAATATTTGCAGAAGGCTGAAAACTCCAATAGTGGGCCGCGTGTTGGACGTCACTGACCTAGCATATTTCTTATGTACCAGGGGAGTTCAAAGGAACAGTTTATTTGTTATTTTTTTTAAAATGCTTTAGCATATGATGAATAAATAATAAAAAGGTAAATTAAATTATGAAACCTTTTTCGAAAAAACATATGTTTATTTCGTGATAAAATATTGGCCATAAAATGTGGTTCAAAAACCGCAATCATGAATCACCAAACATATTTAGTTTCGCCGGATGCGTGTCGATGTCAAGCAATCCGGAACTACTGACTTTTTGTGAACGCATTTAAAATACCGATATGTACAATTTTTTTATGCAAATTCTAATAAAGCGTTTTAAAAAAAATACGTTTTAGGAAAAAACCTCCGCAAACGTTATAGGGGGATTTACTGTATTGTTGACCAGGGATAGCCGAGATCTTGTTACAATTCATTTATGGTTTAGCGAGGATAGGATTCCAACAAAGAGCTTATAGCAGCATCTCCAGTTTTAGAAGTCTTCTTGATCTTCGTTTATCGTTTAATTCTCTATCACCACTTTTAAATATTTTGCACCATCATTTTCTAAGTTTTAACGTCTCCATAAATTTCAAAGATGGTCTCGGTAGCTTATTTCAGCTGTTTTCTCAATCTCTGGCATTGACATTTTTACTAAGCATAAAAAAAATATAAACCGTAGACTACAAATAGAGCTTCTAAATAATATTGAATTTTACCTGTTTACTCGACGGGAGTACAACAGAAAAATTGTCATTACTTTTCGGTTCACCTTATATACAAATAAATATTTAAAGAATAAAATTGAATGATATCAATTAAAAGATATTTACATGAGAACAGGAGGTGGTAGAGAATGTCGGTTGAAATATTATATATTTTTTTATGCAAACACTAAATAAATGTAGAATCAACTCATTTTCTACACATTTTTTAAATAATACTTGACTAAAAAGGATACGATTGTTTTAACACGATTCTCAGAATAAAAATATTAATATTGGCGCAAAAAGATATAATTCTGAATGTCACAATAGCCAATGAACAATGGGTTAATTCACGAGAGCTTGCAATTTCTCTCTTACGTTCCAAAACTATAACGAGGTTTAAAATTACAATGGGCCTTGCAGATTTGTATCGCAAAAAAAACACAGAAATGGATAATAGATTTCTTAATAATAAGAAATTCAACGGCACAGAACAGTAATAACAAACAAAAAGCTTCATTAGAATCTAACCATTAGATGTGTCGTTAGTTTTATTTTTATTCTTAATTAATACATAAGCAAGAATATTTTGTATAATTTATTTATTAAGTTTTTATTATTACCCTTTTTGACACGATTTTCTATATCACAATGTTTTTTAAATTTTCTATGGAAAATTTAAATGTTCCTGGAGGCGTCTGAGTATTAATCTCTCCAGGATTTTGCACAGTCCGTTGAGCATGCACAAGGGTCGGTAAAATGGTAGTTTGTCTTCCATTGGGAGTAAGACGAGTCTTTGTTTTTTCCATCGTCTGTGGAATTCTTCGGTCGAAAAGCGACCAGTAGTACTGTTAAGCTAAGCTAACCTAACCTAACCTAACCAGGACTCAAAACAGTTCATAGAAAATTAATTTGAATAGCAGTCGACATTTTTTTGTCATATGGAATGAGAAAATAAATAAATTGGTTCATAATAAAAACACAATGTATATTTGTATGTAAATATATCACAAGTTTAGCATTAAAATAATATCATAATCATTAAAATGTAGAGATTTTTTATGTAAAAATTATTCAATCTCAATTAGAATACGTCTAAAATAAATCATAAAAATATGGAATGTAATTATTTAACAACCGTAATATTATAAAAGTACATAAAAATAATATCTATTCATAAATGGATGGAATCATAATCACTTAATTATTAATATATTTTGTAAAAAAATATATTATACTATAATTCTAATTTTAATAAATTTAACATTAAAAAATACGAATCATCATTGCGATATTGGTTCTATATTAATTTTAATTCTCAAACAATCCGCGACTATAAATCCTTTAAGTTTTATATCTTCGGCGGAAATGTAATTCACGAATCCGAAACCCCTCGACGATTTTTCGGATATAGGTTTCTGAAACGCGATTATATCCGGTTTGCTCATCATCGTATCTTTCTGCGTCAGCTGTGGAAACGTGGGATTGACGAGGCACAACGATATTTTACCGGAAAACGGCCAATCGAGGCATTCGTCATTATCTGACTTCATAATGTGTACGTGTAATGAAAGAAAGTTGGGCTGAATCGGTGAGGAATTCAATCGTGCACAAAATCTAAAAATTAATACATCGTTTAATAACAATAAAATGATTATATTTGATATAAAATTATTAAATCGTTACCGATATCCATTTGGGGACGTGTAAAACCCGTTGCTATATAACATCGTAGTGGAATCTTTTAATAAAATATCTAATTTTGTGGTAAATGATTCAATTTTCCATATATGCGTTCCGAAACAATACTTGAGAGGCATTTCTTCGATCAGTTGTCGATGACTCGTCGATGTGGCAGTAATTATACGAGACAGATTACCAATGGAGATATCTTGTTCGTGATTTTTCTGTTCGAGTATAACAACTCTTTCGTATAATCCTCTCATGAGACTTCTTACCGACATTATTTCGTCGCTATTCGCACATGAAACTTGGCTATCGGTAGAGGTATTTTGTTTATCGTCGGGATCCCAAAGATGCGTTGCTTCGTTACTCTTTGTACTGGCACAAGCACCGTCCACGTCTTTATCAATTCCCATTTTAACGTATGCTCCCATCAAAAGCTAAAATAATAATATAAATTAAGACATATTCTATTTTATATTAATAATTAAAATAATATTACATGCAAATGAGTTTGAATGCTGGATTCGGAATGCAGAACCAGTTGCTCCTCATTTTTTAACAACACTTGACATCCGAATATTTTAAACGGGCAACAAATTTTCGACAATTTCGGACTCGGAGTCGACGGAATAATTTTAAATTTGCATATGCTGATGTGCTTATCTAATTCCATTCGAGTTATCTGAGCATTGCAACCGTTCACTGTGTACGGACAGATTAAACATTGCTGCAGTATCTCTCTCTTAGTATAATTGTCGGGAAATAAATCTGTGCTTTTTAAAGCAACGTTATCCACCGGACAAAGATGTCCTTGTCTGAAAAATTAAATTTGATGTTATATAAATTATTATAAATTAATATTATGTAAATATACTTACTGCAACCATGCATTTATACAACTGTCGCAAAATCTATGTCCGCAAGAAGTAAGGACGGGATCTTGTAACCAATGCAAGCATATCGGACATTCGTATTGGGACGGCGGTTGTCCATTTACACTTTCAACTGACGCAGAAGATCTAAACGGTGGCTATAATTAAAATACATATATATATATATAATAAAAAGAACGTTTTCCCACAATTTGCATTCAATTTTTACAATCCCGTTTTATTTTAGTATCCCGTTTCTAGCCCCGAATCTATGTTTTCCCTGTAATTAAGTTTTTTTTAACAGTCCTTGGGTTTTTACTGTATACCAATTTTAATATATGCGAAATGGTTATCCTAAGATGAGTAATATAATTAATAGTTTGATGACTAATTCGATGACTAATCAGTCCTATATTCAATGTGTAATTTTCCGCTGTGAATATGTGTTTATAACCAAGCAGGAATATAAGTTTGACATGATGTCTAATAGCAACCATATATCAGGTAATTTTTTTCAATGCCGATTATACCATACTCTTCTCATCATTGAATGTGTATCCGTCGAAAATATAAAATTAATAATTTAAACCGATAAATGTATATACGATAATGCTCAGGAATCTTATTTCAATGTTCAAATAATGTAACATATGTCATAATTGTCATACGAAGATGTTAAAACAATCTCCAGCACAGTATTTATATCAAAAATAATTTTAAAACGATAACAATATTTACAGCTGAATTTTCTTCCGCTTTATTTCTTCTCAAGTTCTCCATCTTCCATTCCTTGTGCTTTCACTGTGGATGAGAACCTCAGCGTGGAGTGTCACTTTGACGTATTTCGTCTTAAGTCGACACATAACGACCATCGTCACAAATTCATAATTGATTGAACGATATATAAAAAAACTATAATATTAATTAAATCATCTGATTTTTATTTATTAAATATTTAAAATTGATAAAAAGTAAATATATAGAAATATATTGAAAAATTATATTGGGTCATTGTTAAATGTGTTTAGACCAAAAGGCATCAGTGCATATCGAGCCAGCTGTTTTCGTGTGACAGCTTCTACCGGCGATAGTCGGCCAATACTTATACATACAGTTTCTTTAATAACTGATCTTTAAACTAGACGATGAGTGCAGACACGTTGAATGCAGCTAGAAAGTCACTCACCGACGCTTTGGGTGAAAAAACCAAAGCGTACTTTGATCACATGAAATTATGGTTTAAAATGAAAATAACTAAAGAGGAGTTCGATGCCGAGGCCAGGCAATTGCTTGCGCCCGAAGAGGTGCATCTGCACAACGAGTTCTTCCTCGCGATTCTGAATAAAGTCGACGGATTAGCCGAGATCACCTCGGGTCAAGATAAATCGTCGTCTCACATGCGCAACTCCAGCTCTAGCAAACGCCACAAGCATTCGTCTAGAAGCTCATCGGACAAGTCTAATTTTGAGGCGGCTGATATTTTAGATTATGTGCCTCCGGGGTCGCCGCCTGGTGTCGGTACGGACACACCTAGGTACGCGTCGCAAGAATTATTTCTCCCCGATCATGCGTTAGTGACGGGGCGTTTTATGTTAACGGCTTGGGAGCAGGGTCTGGAAGGCGCTGAAGATGATACGATCGATCTAATTGTGGCTGCAGTGCAGGTAAACATTTAGTTAACACTTAATATATGAGGGTAAAATCCGATACCAACAGGGTAGAGGATACGCGTTCATTGCCAGCAATAGGGAAACTCTTTAGAAAAAACGCCATACCAAGACGCATTGGGTCTTCGCGGTATGGACACGAAAGGAGAGCCATCACGTCACGTGTGAGACTCAGGTTCCTTTGGCCTCAATTGCCATTCGAGAGTCTGACAACGTCCATGCCCTCAGCAAATGAGAGCCTTGTGGCTAGCTAATGATGATGATGATATATGATATATTTTTTTTACTTTTAAGGTATTTTTGAAAAATATTCTGACTGCTGTAATTTCTCAGAGGAAAGGATATAAAGTCCGTGAGAGTAATTTTATATATGACATTGGGAGCGATGTGCCGAATATGTGGTTGAAGAATACCGATAACTTGTTTAAGTCGAACGACGAGGGTCCAACGGAGCTCGACGAAAATGGCGATTTGATTCCTACTTGTCCGATGACTATAGACGATGTTGAGCAAGCAACGGCGCATACAATGGCCTGCAGGTATGTGTTAATTATACCATATGGTCAATTATGTTCATAATGATATTTATTTTGATTGTTTCAGTGCACCGCGTGCCAAAAGTAGAAAGGACCGAGTGTCAATGACGGAGGTTTACGAGACGCTAAAAGTGCATCGGAATATAATTGCCAGTCACACTGTATACGCAATCAACATGGAACGTATGGCTACGTTATTGAGCCATCCAAGTTATTAAAAACAAAATGAGTCGATTCGATTGAATTATTGTTCGTATAAAGAGCTAGGATGATTGTAGGATCAAGTAGGCGTTAAAATGAAAGATTATTAGAACATAATCTGTAATATTTGTAATATTTTATTAAATATTTCGCTGAAAAGCTCTTAAACAAGTATCTCATTAATGGCTATATTTGTGATTGCCCAAGAATAATTCTCAATTTATGTTAAATAGAAACAATTTTCTATCAGCTTTTAGTGACGAAGCTTGGGTAATTATTAGAATATTTTTATTATAAATAAGGAGAGGTGGATTTAAAAGCATTAAATGTTAGCATCTTTCATTGTAGTGGTAATTATAAAATTATAAATTAATATTTTATCATTGTATTTTCAAAATGATTAAATTACTGTGTGCTCGTCGAAGCACCGTAATGTTTCATTCGTATCTCGGGACTCATCGTTAGTTGTGTAGCGCTTGTATCGCTTTCTGCAGACGGTCGTCCCGTGAAATGAACGGATGTTTCGGCCGGACTGCCGGGACTCATTGACAAATTTCGATGTTGTGCCGTGTCGGTATTGCGTTTTCTGCGCCATACGAAATACCCTGACGCGCCAGCCAATCCCACCAATACGACTAGTCCGATCGCTATTCCCGTGGCCGACGCAGCAGATATATTTCCTCCTAAAAATAAAAAATAAACATGGTCACAAACGCGAGAATAAACAGAACACGGTATGCGTTCTGATGTAATTATTGTCATAGTTATTTTGTATTTTTTTTATATTTCTTAAACTAATATGTGTATTTATATTTTTTCCAAATATTAAATTATGATATATGTATGTCAGTATCGTGTTATTAAATATTTGAATGTAAACGTGCATTTAAAAAATAAATGAAATATTTATTTGGAATATTCTATCATTTATTTAGCTGAACTCGTCTTGTTTTCGACCCTATATCCTAGGATACCTTAACAAGCATACAGTAAACCCCCCTATAACGCCCAGATAGTTTCCACATTATAGGGGGGTAATTTTATTTTTTGATTTGAAGGAGATCAGTGCATCAAACATTTTAATTATTCTTTTTTTTTACATTTTTTCTTGTTTACCAGCGCAAATGACTTGAATCTTTCCGCAACTTGCGGGCAGGGAAGATCAACACGACATTTTATTAGTTAATTTTATAAAATTATAAAATATTTTTATGAAAATTTTATTTAGCGTTTTAAAATATGTACGTTATAGAAGGGTTTGACGTTATAGGAAAAAACTGCCGCAAATGTTATAGGGGGGGACGTTATAGGAATGTACGTTACAGGGGGGTTTACTGTACTTCAATGCAATATGTCTTAGCTGTTACTAGTCTCCTTTGTATCATCCTTAAATAGTCATACTATATAACACTAATAAAGTTTGTCCACTGTCATATCAAGGTCTCTTTCACTGCGGTGTCTAGCTGGTCATTCGCCTTTGGCTGTGACTAACCTATTTTAGTCGAAGAGCCCTACATAATCTACTACTAATACTACTTCGACCCGGGTCTGATATCCGAGAATGCGGTTCTTGTACTCGTTGATATACCGCTAATAATAATTTAAATTAAATCATGCATGGGACTAACGATCAACGAGACGAAGACAAAATACATGCCCATAAGCCAAGGAAGAATCCTTGAACCCCTGAGAGTCTCAGAGTACAGCTTTGAGCCCGTCCAGGAATTCACATATCTCGGCTCACTTATTAGGAATAACAATGAATCCAATTTGGAAGTACGAAGAAGAGGCATGCTGGCAGCCGGTGCTACATTGGACTTCAAAAGCATCTACAGTCGAAATTCCTCTCAGAGAAGATTAAAATCAAGCTCTACATGAACCTCATCAGGCCCGTCCTAACATACGGGTCATAATGTTGGTCTTTGACAAAACAAGATAAGCGAAAACTGGATATCATGAAGAGGAGAATTCTGAGACGAGTATTTGAAGCTGTACCGACAATACAAGGATGTACTGGTCTCAGCTGTCATCAGAGTGGGCCGATCACGTGATAAGGATGCGGGACAGTTAGCCGCAAAAAAGGCTCATGGTTAACAAGCCTTCCTGTCCCCGGAGGAAAGGAAGACCAAGGCTGAGATGGTTGGACTGTGTGAAGAGGGACAATGCACCATTTAAACTTACCGGAAGATGTTGATGATGAAGAATTAGTAAGAATTAATCATTTGAGTCACCACATGCACTGATTTCCGTTAACATTTTATTAGAGTAGCAATGAGGGTTCTTATATAGTAATATTATAGATGTTAAAAATTCCTAATTCCTAATTTCAGTCTTTGCATTAGCTTTAAATTTCGTTCCGTTTCGCCATTCTCTATATTTTTGTCTAATATATGACTTGCCATGTTGAGGATCCTAACATTGTGAGACTTGAGGCAGCAGCCTTAACTGTCACCCACTCTGATAAAAAAATATGGAGTCGACATGGCTGATCAACGTCATACTGTTTTACACGTAAGGGGTTGAAATGGTGAGAGAAACTATCTTTTTGGGGGTTTGAACCTTAATTATCAATGCATATATTTTATATAGAGATGCGAAAAAAAGGGATGGAAGAAAGTCCATAAAGATGCATCAGCACACCCAAAATCAACACCACCGTACGGTGGTGTTGATTTTGGGTGTGCTGAATGTGGAAAAAAAATACAATTTTTTTTTAATGAATTTTATTATTATTTATACATTAATTCTATTCTTTGTTTTTGCAATTTTTCAATGGAACTATCGTAAAGTGTGCCATTCTGTTTTAGTTTTATGAGTATTTTTTTCTCCATTGATATTACTTTTTATGTCGCAAAAACGAAGAATAGAATTATTGTATAAATAATAATAAAATTCATTAAAAAAAAGATGTATTTTTTTTCCACATTCAGCACACCCAACATCAAGTCCACCGTACGTCACTGATAATTATGTAAATTTCTCTAGCATATAAAGGGTTTACCTTGGGGCTGCAATATGATAAAGTCGCTGCTTTCTTGTATATCCTTTTCGATTATCGCAGCACACGTCCATCTTCCCAAGTGATGATTCTTTACTTTTATAATAGTTACGGCACAATCACCACGATATATTGAAGCATCCTTCGGAAAATAGTACTCGTTTAGAATCGGTCTAAAAAAATATATTCGATCATTACGACGATTATTAACGAAGATAAATAATAATAAATACTCACTGGTCTTCTGTCACTTTGCTATCGATATTGAATCCTGTTCCCTCGGGTGTTAAAAATCGGCAATAATTCAAAGAATTAACTCCGCCTGCCGTAATGCAAGATAATGTTACGGACTCATCAAATTTGACAGTGGTCACTGGATATACGGCAGCTAGCTGGCTACCAATCCTGACTCGGATCGAGTCGATTATTTCGGGACCAGGGATGTAAGCAGAACCCATCATGCATTGCCATACGCCGTTATCGTTTTCAGTACCCTTTCTTACAGTAAAGACGCATTCACCAGTATTATATCCCGCAGTAGAATACCTATATATATATATATATAATTAAATTTAAATTATTATATTAAACGACGTATATTGCAAATATGAATATAATAATACCAATAAGGATTTTCTGTGTTCTCCATATCGCTGTCATTTTTCGAGATTACCGGATGGAATTCAGTCTGGTTCGGATGTTTCACTAGACAATACGATATCGTGGTGTTGGCGTAGCATGTTATTTTCACCTCTTTTCCGTCCACTCCCAATATTTCTCTCGGCAATAATTTATTTCCGATGATTTTGCTCCCTGCAACCGTTTTCATCGTTATTATACAACGTAATTCATTAAATATCAATCGTTATTGTATACATGGCAGGTTAAATTGTTGCGGTTAATCTATTTACACGCCGAAATAGTGCAACGTATACATAAACACAATGAAACTCGCCATTAATATGATTGTACAGAAATAATAATGAAACAATGGCTATTGTATTTAAATGCACCATTTTAGCTACTGCTTCTCTAACGCATTGAATCAATAGTGAGCGCGGTGCTCGATTTTATACTTGGAAGCATATTAAAAAAAAATGGGTTGATAGCCTCAACCCTCACAGATTACAAAACGAGATAATATTTGTTTTAATAAATTACTCAAACCGGGGTCAGACACGTATAGTAAATCACTTTTGATCTCCTACCCTCGTAAAAATTTCTCTAGATAAGATATTGACACACATTTATAATATTGTTGTCACCTATCAACTTGATCTACATACGTTCATACATCGTTTGCATAAATCATAAATGGTCAATCGTTTATATGAATAAATGCATTTTGTAGAGAAATTACAATTTAATCTAAATTTATACATTTATTATATCCTATATATAGAACAATAATTATTAATAACTTGTGATATGATTCCCTTTTAATCGAATCTATGAGTTACACTCATTATATTTTTTTTACAAATATATAAAAAGAGATATCAATCGAGAAAATGAACGATTCAATAAAAGACATTTTTTTTTTAATTAAAAAAAAAAACTTGGTTCAAATTGTTTGCTAAAAAATCTTTTGGGCCAATACGTCTGGCCCACGGAGTGGAAAAGGTTAAAAAATATATACAAATATTATTATTATGAATAATTCTGTCTGTAACTGAATAAATATTATTTTTTCCAGTAAAAAAAAGAAGTAATGGCACATATTTTCAATCTCTCATTATTGTATTTATTCAGGATTCGTTACGTTGTAATCTCTGGAACATATTCCACAAACAAAAAGTGAACCGAGCTTACAATAATATATTAACAATCCCATTTTTTTTCATTCATGCTATCAGGGAAACAAAACAAAAGATATTTCCTATCAATTTCGAATGCAATTCTAAGATAAAATTGCCAAATATTGTCTTTTTGATAAAACTGCACTTTTACAGATAATGAAACACTTGTTAAAGATAACTTTTTCGCTACTGAGTGCAGATAGATGAATGACAACGGGAAACCACTGCACAATATCGACGTTGGAAAGCATTCTTGCTGTATTTTAAAAAAATTAACTTTACAGAAGAGTCAAAAAACCATTTAAAATTTAAATAATTCTTAACCCTTTATAGGGCAAAGGGGGAAATTGGTTAATATATTAACCAGTCGCTTTAAGGTATATATTTCCATGAGCGCCCATAGAAATGTCAACCTTAGTACTGTAATATGTTGTCGAAAAAGTTCTTTGATTAATTTATTGTTATTGACAATAAGTATTGTCAATAACAATAAAAAATAAAAAAAATACAAAATAATTAATTTGCCCTATAAAGATTTAAGATGATTTTAAATGCAAATTCAAGTGACGAGGAGTCTCAATATTCCTCAAAAATTGAAAAATATGGTAAGGCTTGCAATCTGAATTATCTGAAAAATGCTCTGGCATGTTTGTTGTTCAACATAGGACTCGAAAGTGTAATAAAAGAGACTCCGGCGTGGAAACAACTGGCACCATTCTTAATAAATCAGTGCAGCTTCTTACCTATATGGACGACATGGACATTGGGGTCAGATCTCGGGCGGCTCTCAAGGATGCATGCCAGAGAATAATGAGAGCTGCAAGTGACATGAGACTAAGGATCAATGAGACCAAGACAAAATACATGCCTATAAGGCGAATCCTTAATCCCGTCGAAGAGTACAGCTTTGAGGCCGTCCAGTAATTCACATATCTCGGCTCACTTATTACAAATAACCATGAAACCAATTTGGAAGTACGGACAAGAATCATCCTGGCAAACTGGTGCTCCATTGACTAAAAGCATTTAAGATCGAGATTCCTCCCAAAGAAGACTAAAGTCAAGTTCTATATGATCCTTATCAAGCCCGTCCTAACATACAGGTTGGAAATGGCTTTGACAAAACATGATGAGTGACAACTGGATATCGTGGAGTGGAGAATTCTGAGACGAATATTTGGAGCCGTATTTGACGAAGGGTAATGGCGTATCTGAAGCAACCAAGAGCTGTACCGACTATAGAAGGATATACCGGTCACAACTGTCATCAGAGTGGCCGGACTCCTGTGGCGCGGTTACGTGTAAAGGATGCGGAATAGTCAGCCGCTGAAAAGGCTTATGGTTAACAAGCCTTCCTATTCCCAGAGGAAAAGAAGACCAAGGCTGAGGTGGTTGGACTAGGTTCAGAGGGACACTGCATCTTTGAAACTTACCGGAAGATGAAGCGCCATGGCGGCAGACTGGATAGAATGGAGAAGAGTATTCATGATTATTGTAAATTTAGTAGAAATAACCCTAATAATTCGAACGTGGTATCCTATTTACCGTATTGTATTTTTTTGCGATACAGCAAGATTGCTTCCCAATGTCGATATACTCCCATGAAAATTGTCACATCCTCAGACACGAGAAAAAGCGATTCTATAAAAAATCAAAGGTCTTTATTAACCCTTTAACCGCTAGAGACATAATTACGTTGTCACATCGGGATGATAAAAAAAAGCGAGATTAAAAATAAACGATACAGTATTAAATAATTCATACTCGGCTTATTTAGCATTAGACTTCTATGTATTATCGATGTAACGTTTCCTACCATCACGCCGACACTACATTTCCAACTTCCATAATCAATGTCTTTTGGATTCTCTAGCGTCAGACCGCATTCCTTTTCATGCAATCCAGCTCCGTAATAACTGTTAATACAAATATATATATATATACATTATATTTTATTATACGAGATTTACCATAAAATATTTCTCTAGAACGTAATAAAAATGGAAATGATAATGTGTCGCAGATAATTTGGTCGTAAAATTTTTTAATTAACTAGTAACACGATATAGGTTTATTACGCAAATACGTTAAAAATATTTTTGCATAAAAGTATTATCAATATATACGTTAATAAAAATAGAGTTCAATTTTTATTGCCGCGATTAAATGTATATTTTGACACGACAGACAATAATTTAATTATTTATTCGTTATGATTTACCTATAATAATCTTTGCCGATGCCGGCTTCCAAATTAAAGCCTTTACCGTCGATTAATCGTTGAAAGCGACAAAAATTAACCTTTTTATTGGAGTATTTTAGATTGCAGTACATATGAACAATGCCTCTATCAATAGTCATTCCGACTAATACTTCTTCAGCTGTAATTATATACATATATAAATATATTGTCATAGACAGTATATTAAATGATTTATTTACAGATTATATTCAGCTGATTGTCGGAGAGACTCTCTTCCATTACGCCCGGAAAACCGGTGTGTGCAATCCACGATCCTTGCAAATTTTTGCCGAAATCTTTCACTTTAAACGTGCAATTTCCATGGACAAAGATTGTTTGGCCAGTTTCTTTGTGCGTTAAATAACAATACGAAGAATTTCCATGGTTAATATCGATAATGCTGTCATAATTTTCGTTGAATAAATCGACATATATTACTTCGTCCGGATTTTTAGGAGCATCTATCCAAAAAATATTCGTATCAATAGAATAAATTAATTATATAACACTTGTATTTGATAGAAAACCTTTGATGACAATCGTGAATATGCCTTCAGAATGTCCAATTTTATTTTTTGATGTGAGACGCCATCTCCCTTCGTCTTTCTTTTGAATATTTTTAATCATCACTCCGCAACCGTCACTCCAATGTTCCACTCTATAAATGTAAAAAAATGCAATAGTATAACCAAATAAAATTTGTGTCATTCGATAATTGAAAAAATCTAAACTTGGAATTTTTATATCTTAGATCGTGTGTCACAAAGTCGGGCGTCTTAATTATACAGCTCTCTTGATCTGATCTCGATATCAGGAGTTTAAACATCATATTCTGTCCTTCGATAACTTCCGTGTAATTCGGAAAAGCTAATCCGCTGTGAGCTCTATATGGATACCTCATATTTATTGCGCAAAAAACTCCTGCAAAAACAAATATATATATTATGTCAACTTTTTTGTTTGGGATGGACCGTATGATACGTCAAAATATCAGTCTGGTATGAATAAGTGACGATATTTCAGCGCATCATAAGTAAAATTACTAATATAAAAATAAAATATACTTTCATACCATTGAAATATCCGAATGACAAAACAATTGCAGTGAAGATGTACGTGCATCGCTGCATTTTGATTGACTATGATATGAAAAGTTATCTGGATTTAATCTAAATTATTTTGAATCATACTTAGGTATTTCAGAAAAAATACGAGAACTAATATTTTAGAAGATACTTTAAATAAAACCTACTAGTCCTAATTTCTGTCTTATAGTTAGTATTAAATTAACTATCAACTGAATTTTTGTCTAACACATTGAGGCCACCTAATATTACGAGGTCCGGAACTTAAGAACCTTTCGCAAATAAAAAATCTATTCATTCTAAATGAATTCATATAAGATGGCTTAGTTTTTAGGTCTAGGTCTTAGGCTTTGAGACTCCGTGTATATAGCTTAAAGAAATTGATAGATGAAAATGTGGATGCGGTTTTGCAGAATTTTGGCAGTAAAAAAAAGAAAGACTAGACTCTAAGAAAAACCAACTGTTAGCAAAATAAAAAACGTATGAATTTGCACAAGACTGAAAGACTTACATATCTTTTGTAAGTCAAAATTAAATTTATTGAATCTCAATGGATGTCTCAACGTACAAGTGACGGACAAATATCTCCCAGTGTCTTCCTATCGTTGATAGAAACAGAGAAAAACCTCAGAAAAAGCAAAAAAACAAAGAAAAACGTAAGCTTCAAGTTTAATTCTTTTTAAACTTTTCCACTCCGTTCTACTCTCATTAATTGTATTTTACGAATTTATAAATTTTCTTTGGTAAAATGAATAAGAAACATCCATAGAGTTTGATCTGATATCCTATTCTATAAAAAACATTTTTTTTATTATAAATAAATAGAAAAAAACGTGGTTCAATTTTTTTACTAAAAAATCTTTTGGGCCAATATGTCTGGCCCACAGAGTGGAAAAGGTTAATAAATGATCAAACATAATCATACAGTTAACACATATTATGCCGTGTCAGTCACCGGTGCCTGACACAGCACAAAATATGAAGATTTTTATAGTTAAAAAAATGAATATGCTAATTTATAAGTATAGATAGATTATTTTACATATTTAGATGTGATTTTTAGATTGAATAAGAACTAAAAAACTGTTCCGGTACTAAAAAATCTAGGATTTAGGAATATTTTTGACAAGTTGTGATTCGTCGCTCCGTTTCATGTGGTTTCATAAAATTCGTATCATAAAAAATATAAATTGCATGCGTAGTATTATCGTATGCCGCGTCAGTCACCCGTGACTGATGCCATAAATAAGGTTATTATACATAAGATACAATTCAATTTATAAAATGTCGCTTTTTTAAGTAATTTAACAACTTATATGATAGATCTAGGCGTAGAAACCTTACAATCGCCGGGGAAAAGTCCTGATTTAAATTCGATCGAGAACTTAACTTCACATTTAAAAATATAAGCCATGAAAAATGAGCAAAATAAAAAATAAATTACAAATGGAATAGAATAACATCGCTAAATATATTTTTTATTACGGGATGCTAATAGACATGTTGTTCAATGCAATAATAAAGATTTCAGAGCATATCAAGTTTGTTGAGAAAACGTCCGTTTATCTCTAGACAACAATAAAGGTTAAAACTAACACCACGAATTTAATCACAATGTTCCGAGTTGTCGAATTTTAAACGTAATTATTTTTCTAAAGCTTCAAAACAGTTTAATGTGTATTAAAAAAATATATATATAATGCAATTACTGCATCAAAAATAATATTTTGTTAGACGTGTTATAGTAACGGAAAACAACAAATGTTAAAAAAATAACATGAAAACAAGTATTGAGTTTTTAATCATTCTGGGAAGAATTTATAATGTCTTTCTATCTCATTTATACGGATAATATTAGGGTTTCAATACAATAAATCTTTTAAATTGCATCTATCGCTTGAAAATGACTGCAGTGATTTAAAATAAAAGATATTAGATTGCATGGTTAGATAATTAGATCGATTATTGAACAATTAATAAAATATATCTATGATCAGAATCTGTGATATAAGTTTGGATATCATACATTGTAGTTTCATTTATCTAATAGATGAAAGAACAATGCCTAACTGACGAAAGTCACATTAGTATTTTTTTCGATATCACGTATTATCAATGTTTTTCAATCAATCAATTAAAAAATAGTTGGGATTGTGAATTAAAGATTATGGGATCGGACTAATATTTGGTTAATATTGAAATAAAATGTAATACTTTGTTACAAATATATTTTTTAATAACTCTAAATAATCTAAAATGTATTAAAAATATATTAAAGAAGCAATTTTTATAATGAACGTCATAAAAAATATTAATAAGATAATTAGACGATTAGCCGGGACAAAATTATGAATTGCTTTTTCGTTCGTTCAATATATCTCGCTATTTTTTGTGAATTTAACAACTGATTTCGTGACCCTGTTCATAATACTTTGAGATAGAATTTTTTCACATATACATTGTTAATAAAAAATTGCACTATTGTAAAAAAAATCAGTATAAACTAAAATTTCATAAACTTAATGAACATTTTTTTTTATTAGATATGTGTTTTTGTGTAAACTATTTAGAGGTAGGCAGGATAATTTTGCTTGAAACTTGAGTCTGGATAGGTAAATGTTGTGCCAACTCATTCGGATCTGTGACAATATGCAGCGGCAGCTGTAAAAATTAAACGCATTGATTTATCTTTTATACTTATATAGTCAGATTATAAAATATATATAAAACCTTTAGTTCCGGCAATGTGGATTCCCTGGAAGTGTATTCTGTAAGAATATATGGTGAATCCAATAGGTAAAACATTCTCGTGTCGTTGATACGAGATACAACATTATCCACTCTCAAAAAATATCTCAATAATATATACCAACATGACGGCATAATTCTCTAAAATGTCATAAAAATTAAAGAAATACTTATATACAGTCAACTCTCTTAAAACGATTCCTTTTACAAAATGCTAATATTTTCGAGGTCAAATTACATATTTCATAAATATATAATACATTGCTCAGCGAAATAAAGGTCAATGCTCTTTGGTTGACAAGGCATTTTGTAGAAAATAGTGATTGAGAGGAAACATTATAGGAGTGCTGACTGTATAAATAATTAAATTTTATTGATTGATCTTACAATTTTAACAGAACACGATGCAATTCCTTGATCGTGCAACTCGTCTTCGAATAATGGAATGTCTTCATAAAACAAGATTTTATCCCGTTTTTTTAACAACTCCATATCTATCTTTTCGGTGGTAGGAGTTAATTCTAATCCATCGCTGAGAGTGCCTTTATAATCCGTCGAGAAAGTCCAATCAAACGGTTTGATTCTATGTTCAATATCGGATCTGGAAAAAACGAGATGGATAACAGTCGTATTGTTATTAAATAAAAATATTACAAGATATAATCCTTGGGTGCATAAATAAATCTGGTCTCTAACGGAATTCTCACCACAGAGCCAGTATACCCTGGGAAGGAAAACCCTAATCTGTTGACCAACAATCGGTCTAGTCTCGATACTTTCGCTCCTTCTTGGTCTTTCCCATGATGAGGATGTCTTTCCCATGATGAGGATTCCCTTTCGAGGTCTTTCCCATGATGAAAGGATTGCTATTGCGCGACAGGGCTAATAATCACTTGCGACCGGCTACTTGAGACTCGTTTTGGGCAGATGTGCATGTGTATGCCTGTGAATATCTATATAGGTAATGCGTGTGTGAGTAAGCTCGTTGCACCGTCGCCGTGACTTCGTTAAAAGCAGATAAGCAGAAGAGAAACAGCGAATCACCGGGGCCGACCCCTCCTACTTGCCTGGACACAGTTAGAGAGGGTAAAATCCGGTGCAACATGGTAAGAAGATGTACGTCAATGCCAGCAATGGCCAGAGGAAACTGCTATAAAACCGCATACCAAGGCGGCTCGGGTCCCGCTGATACGGACACAAAGGGAGCCCTCCGTCACGTGTGAGACTCAGGTTCCTTTGGCCTCGACTACCATGCGAGAGTTTGGTAAGGATCATGCCCTCAGCGAGTGAGAGCCTTGTGACTGGCAAATGATGCTGATGATGATGATGTGTAATATATCATTTTCTAAATCTTTAGAAAATGATAAAGTAATAAAATATGGTATTAGTATTTTTAAGCAGTCATTCTTACCTGTTTTCTTGCCATGTTTCGGCGCATGCGACCTGTATCGGTTCTCTGTTTATATCGACACCTTTCATGGCATCCAACGCAGTGAACTCTATCTTTCCACCGCTAGAGTAAACTAATGATAAAATATTGTCAGGAAACACCATATCGGGCAAATGCGGGAATTTAAGTACTTCATTGTACCTGAAAGATACGTACAAATAAATTAAACAGGTATGTGGTTAGAGGGGAAGGTGGGGTGGGGATAGTTTTGACGTACTGGCAAAGACGGCAGCGCTGGGGTCCGCAGCTGCAGACGCTGGCGAGGATGCGACCGCGAGCTGAGCGGGCTGCCCAGCCCCCCAGCTGAGCACGCAGCTCCGAGCCCGGCAGGCGGCAGATGTGCTCCGTGCTCATGCCGGCTTAACCTGTAACTTGGTAATTTTGACAGTTTACTGCCGTCAAAATTTGTATTTTGGCCGAAACAACAAAAAAAACAAACATGAATAGTATTGCTTTTATTTATTTGCAGAATCAATAACATCCTACTTTTACATATATGGAATTTATAATAATAATGTAATTTTACACGTATATCAAGTTAACACTGTTGCTATATATACATATATAATATGTAATTGGACTAAATTTAGACGTGGGCATTGCTGGTAATAAACAATTACCACCGTTTGTGATGCTACTGAACAATGTTAAATTCCATAAAAACGTCACAAATGAAACCATACTCCAAGTTCTTTACATGTAGTGGACGAAATATTTTTGAACACTAATATACGCTGGAAAATCATTATTCTAGATTGAGAATTTCAGAATAATTTCATCTCGCAAGGGTTAGGTATTAATGCAAGACCACACGTCTACAGTAGATTGGTTATGTCCGAACTTGAATTTAGCACACGAAGAAGATTAAATTAAATAAACGGTGGTCAGATAACTTGTACTCATTTCGTCTGGCACTATGTGTACAATTTATAAAGGAAACTATTTTGTTTATCTCTGGAATATATTTCATTAAATTGAATATAATGCATTCAAAAATTGAGCCGATTGAGCTCTCGCGGCTCGTGTCACTAGTACGTTTCACTCGCACTTAGCACATCATACCGGATGCGAGCGTGAAAAAACATCGAGCCCATGTCAACAGTAATGAATATTGCAGTTTTTGCGGACAATAAAGGTAAATGATTATTTATAATATGTATTCATTCGACTTTTTTTTATATTAAGAGTTATTCAAGAAAACTCAAAAACTGGGGTTCCAAATAGACCCCATCGGTACGGCTAGGTTAAATGTATCATTTGTTTTGTTAGTCAATATTGTTCACTAGTAAGAAAAATGAATCGATCATTAAGGAGTGTGTTCGCAAACTCACGCCGCAGTGCGAGGTTATCTTTAGCTATCAAAATCAGCTCTGTTTCGCACAAATTCAAAATTCTACGTGTTATAAACCAGCATAGTCCGTCCGTATCATTTCCGGGCTCTTGATATTCTCGAGTGCGCCCCTATCCTTCTTACGTAAAGTATGCCACAGAACACATTTTACGCGGGAAACTGTTCCCGCCAAAATTCGGTGACATCATCGTCACGTGACTCACAGGATCGGGTATAAATATATCCCATTTTGGACGCATTTACACACGTTCGCTCACGCCATTGTGGCAGTCACATCTCCATGATTTCTTTCGTACCAGAGATACGTCTCTGGGATCCTTATCATCATCTTGTACCGGAGATCCGTTTCTGGGATCCTTATCATCATCTTGTACCGGAGATTCGTCTCTGGGATCTTTTCATCACACCTATCATCGAACTGACGACACCTGAAATTCTTCAATAAACATCATCAGCAAAACAAAGCGCGTTTCACTTTGATCTCGATCTTGACGATGTCGTGTATTAATTACGAGCGGTTTGGCGTCAACGATCATACATTTTGTTACTGCTGACTCCGGATGCTTTTAACATTTTAGGCGACGAGTTACCATTTTAGTACTACCAGCGTCCCTTAACATTGGTGGCAGCGGTGGGTTACCTTTTTGGTACTACTGTCGCGCCCCCCTAACATACGTTATTATTTGATAATATTGAATCCGTATGGATGTATAAAATTTATATTCGGTAATCAATAGGATATATTTAGGATGAAATAAAACAAAAACCATATTTTATTGTGTATTTATTTATAGACATATAATATCTGAATAGTAAGGACTTATCACAAATACATAATTTTAGTTCAAAGAATATGCACGCTTGGAAATCGTGACAATGTATATTATGTATAATTGTATAAAAGAAAAGATTCCAAAAGAGATAATACAATACTTATATAAAACACGTAGTTATTGTATTTTAACAAATATGTATATTAAGCCTTCCACAAAGTAAATGGCAGTGATGATCAGAAACCAGAGTAAACTCTGCGTATATCTACACTTTATATAAGATTCATATTTTTGTACCTACAGTAAATAATTTAAATGAGTCACATACTTTGGTATTCTTCCCTACCGCTCGCGTTTCAATAAGCATTTTAGTATTACATTATAAAAGAGATTCTTATATAACATTCTCACAATAAAAATTCGAACAACTTTTAAAATTCTTAATTCAAATACATTCAATATATTATTATACACATTGTAAAATAAATCACAAAATATTAATTCAAATATGACAGTGTGAGCTTATTTTGTGAGTAAACAAATTAGCGTCGATAAATCTACAAAAAACACGTTTCGTTTTAATTTTGAAATAAATAAACAGTCTTTCTCGTACATATTTTTTTTTTTCGAACAAAGAATAAGATACTTCCGAGTTATTATTTTAAAATATGAATATATGCATCCACAGTAGATAGATTTATAAAATTACAAAGGTTAATTAATTAATAAACTACTTTAAGACTTTTAACTCGTCGTAATAGTTAGGTTTGCATTATGTAAAACGTTTATATTTGAAGTAATGTATTGGTCCGATCTGAAAAATTTATTATTAAAAAAAAATTGTACACCATGGTAAAAAAATAACATTATAAATATATCTCCTCGAAGTATATAACAAATAATTCGTTAGCCCAAATTTCAGGACGGAGAATTTGTTTGAATAAAATTGCGTCCGCCTCGAATCAATATTATTATTTTAAACATGATGCCAAACGATCCTTCGATAAAATCAAAAATGTATGCGTCAAGTCTTCAATTTGTATAACATTAAGTACTTAAATATAAATTAATCACATACGTATTTATATAGCACAAAAATATGAGCTTATGGCACATACAGAAGCATTAACGAATCCGTCGTCTTTTGTACTCGCGGCAGAATTGATTACTGACTTTAACAATCAAGAGGAATGTACGGAAAAGAAACGATCTTGCCGGCAACACGAGATTATATCGATAACAAAAAAATCAATCGGGAATTATTATTTTTTTTTGTCGATAAGGGTAACATTTTTTGATTCATAAATTATTACTAAATATCTAATACTAAAAATTGATCCATGAAACATCAGTTAACAGCATTATTGATGCCTTTGCTCACAACCAGCTGTACGCTCCTGATATAGCATATATTCACATTTCCGATCAAATCAATCAAAAACCATAATACGACAATATCAATCGGTAATCCTCGTTAAAAATAAAATATAACAAATCATCTTTAATTTAAAAACTCTTATACATATTAGCTAAACGTAAACGCTTGTATTTCACTTTAGAGAATATCTATATACTTTATATTAGACACATATTTAGCGATTAGTTAACATTAAATTGCGTAACTACTCGATTCGGCTTCAAATAAATGTGAATAATATTCGTTGTGAACAAATTACATTAAATGAATGCATCTCGTCATTTACGGCACGATATATCAAACGGGATAAACACAAGCCGTTTAATATCATAAGGATTATCATTTAATGAGTATAAACGCTCTTTCACATATAAAAGTATATAAGTAAGAAAATTTCACACTCGTCAGTTATAACTAATATATATATATGTATAGAAAAAGGTACGATACCGTTATACGTATATGATATATAATTTTTTTTTTTCGATATTACTATTTTTCCATCAATACACGAAACAAATGAATCGGGGACAGATTAAAAAACGCATAATATCGCGATCGAGAGGGATCGCGATCGGACAAAAAATTGATTTCGTATCCTATACACATACATTTATTAAATTTTATATTCAATTTAACAGTATATAATGTTTTTGTCAACTATTTTGGACATTCGTGATTATATTTAATTTCTACACATTAAGTTCTTTATTATATTTAAATATGTGTTATATATATATTTTTTAATAACATTCTACTTATAATCTCTATACAAATATTAATCAATATAATACTACAAAAGATGAAATATATTAAAAATCATACGTTTAATGTCAATGAAAATAAAAGCAAATCATACATAAATATATATCGAAAACAATTGTATTGCTATATTGTAGCGTGTACGTTTATTTAATCTAGTTTAAAATTTGTATTTTAATCTATAGAAAACATTTGGCAATTATTAATTTGTGCTTTATCTCACAAATCTATGTGTTACTCCATATTAAGCCATATTTAATTTCACGACAATTGAATATATCTAAGAAAAATTGAGCGATACCTTATGTGAAACGTCTATAAAACAGATAGTTTGAAGCTAGGCCTCAGGACGTAAAATTGACTCAACGTCTCTAGCCGCCGGTGAACAAATACTACTTGATTCCATCGCCCGTTCCAAACACAAATTCCAATCTGATTTTACTATGACTTTGTACGACCAGTAAAATAAAGATTGAATTCTTAAACCGTCTCGGTTTCGCCTTCAAATTGTGTCATGAAATAAATTTTATTAGAAATTTACGATGTTCGCTTATTCCAATCGCGCCTTGTAGCTGGTTTTCCAGATTTCGGCTAGAGTTACGGCGGAATGGAATCGGTGGAAGATGCACAGGGGCAAAGTGACGCGTTGGACGATAGCCCATGCCAAAAATCCATAGAAATCCAATTGCACCTGAGAAAAAAAACAATATTATCATATGACGATCGACGCAAATATACAAGATTAAATATGAACGTAATGTGATACCGGATTGGCGACGACTTTCTGTGTTTCAAACGTGTAGATTAACCACATTGTGACATTGCAGATGAGCAGGAAAGTGACAACTTGACGGGCTGGTTTGCTACGATCTTGTTCGGGTAAATGAACTCGGCGTCGGGATACATCGGCAATGAACAGCAATTGCAAAACGACCTATAACACAATTTTATACATTAATAAAATAATATAAATCGATAAAATGAAATATTAGCTCATCCAGAAAGAAATCCATTATTTTTTTGTTAAACTTAAATTGTATTTTTCAAATATTTTTATACGTCAATATAAAATAAATTCGCATTCATTATTAATAACTAACTGCCATCTCGCTTGCAAGTTTTCTATCCCCTTTTTACAATAACTAGATGGTTTTGACTTAAAATACTACAAATAATTTTTGACTTTTGTGGTGGTTATTCCATTTATCAATTCAATTAACGCCATGTTGCGCCCTGGCATCACTACGCTTCCCCCACGCATTTCTCCGCCCGCAGTTGCAGCATGAACATGCTCCTGCGTTACTCCTCAATGACGACTCTGGAGACACTCCTCTCGTCCTTTCCATGGCACCCATAATCGATACCGAATGTATCATCATCATCGCAACAGACCAGCCAACCAACAGCCGATGAGGTTTTCTCAAATTCCGCTTCAGAATCCCCGACTTGAGACCGCAGCCTGGCATGCTAGTGTAGAGCCCCAAGCCGGCCCCTCGTCGAGGATCATCGGGAAGGGCACCTCTCTGCCGATACTCTGGACACTGGACCGCCACGAGCGCCATCACTGCCAGAGGTCACCAACTAGAGTGTACCAGGAGTCGCACGGTCACGTGCCTATCTTTATTAACTGAGAAGCTGTCTGTCCATCTGATAATATTGTTTAATAAATGTGTCGATATATATGTTCAACGTCATAACTGTGTTTACATTTCATCCACCGGCGAGAGTAAAGGCTCGCCATGGTCCGCGAGTCATGAATCCTTCTCTACGTTGAAAACCAATAACCACACCTTATACTTTATTGAGCAATATCGAGGACCCCAAGTTTTTGTTTTTCTTGTTCGTATCTGGTACGATGTGCCGTGTGGGAGTGACACGTGCTGTGAGAGCTCAGTCTGTGGCGAGACATTTACGTGTCATATACGTGTCATATAAAACTCCAAAATATCAAGCATATCATGAATAACTATTTTTATTCTTAAAGTAATCCATTTTTAAAAAAAATTATCAATATCTTGACTTGAAATGCTTTGCATATCTGAGATACCCCCTTCGAACTATGCGGTTTTTTTCAAGGCATTGTGACGGATGGGTTAAAGAAGTATCATTCATTCATCATAGGCAGAACAGAATTATTTTTCATTCGGCTTATTTGGCAAGGCATTTTAAATATAAGAAAGATTTTCGACCTAGAAGATGCGAGTATTTGTGATATATCTTCTATATTTAGAAGATGATCTGATTCAATTAGACTACTGCGAGTGCCCTAAGCAAACCTCTGAACACTTACTGTGAGAGTGTCCGGAGTTTGATTCGGACAGGAAAAGGATGCTTAGAGCGGTCAGGAAGGCCCGATTGGCCACTTTGACCTTGTGGCTGATCAATCTGCATTTGGGGCTTTCATTAAGTTTGCAGGCCGCGTCGGGGCGAGAGCCGACCTGCTAAATCTGGCCCCTTAGCCCTAATGGAGGGTTGCTCTGATTATGAACGTAATTATCTACCGTTGAGGGGTCCCGTGATGTTACATGTTGGGAAAGCGTGTCGGTAACCGACTCGCGGACACAATGTGGGTGTTGATGGGAATGTGTCTGATTCAATTAAAGATTGCAGCATATCTTCATCAAGAGTTGTGGGTCGTTCTGATATAAGGACATCCTGTAATTATTTGTCACCCGATTTTAAGCGTCTAAACCAAAATTGACATTTGTTTATCGTTAGGATTGGCCCATAAATTTCGTTGACGACTTAGTCGCATTTAAACCACGATCAAAAACATCAGCATACAATGTCGAAAATGTTCCTCATTGGTTTCAGGCTTCGATATTTTTACCCTTAATAACAAAATAAGATTTTTGACTCAAATAATAAAGCCGACGAAACATACAACAAGAAAAAAACTTAGAGATACAAACCGAACTAAAATGAGTGTGCTAAAATAATGGATATCTTTCGGGATGATCTAATAAATATATTACCTGTACTACGCTCAGTATTCCAGTGATCATGACGAGGAGATTCGGTTCGTGCGTGAATGCTCCGAGGCTTCCGGCAATTACGCTGAACACTGCGTAAACGAATAAACCGAATGCCGATACTCTCAGCAGGATGTCATTCAGATCGGATTGCTCTTCGGAACGGAACTTCAGTTGCTGAACTCTGCAAGGTTGGGTAAGGATAGGAGATTTATAGGTCCATGACATTACAGACGCTCTAATAGCATAATATATTTCAAGGAATTAGGTGGCCGTTCGGATATTATTATTATTAAACACAATGAATTGTTATTCATTTTAATCAAAGAAAACGTGTAAAGGAATAATACGGGGAAGGAAAAATAAAAATATAAATGAAATTAGTAAAATCATAATAAAAAAAAAATATTTAAATAATATTAATGGGATGAATAATTTGGTGTGCAAGGAGTAGATTACGTGATATTAAAAATACAGGGGGTGTCTATCTCGGTTAGGCTATCCAATTATGTTTGTATATTTTTTATTAATTAAATTGCTTAACGGAGACGAATTAATTTTTCGATATATTTACCTTATGAAGCCAATGATAATTGCCAAAATAGATAGTGCCATTAAAACGCAGTGCGAAACATCGGCGAGATATATTGCCAACAGTCCGAGCTCCGGATGACGGATCAAGACGAAGAACAGAATCAAGCAGATCAACGAGCCGACCAGCAGCAAAAGGCCGAAGAACAATCCCTTTGATGCGCCGACGCAGTCGACGCGGCCCGTCTGTTGAGCGTGAGCCATTGCGACGGCGCGACGAGACAACATTACCTCCAAACGGTGCTCCAAATCTTCATCGCTCATGTATCTATCAAAAGAACGTTGAAAATATAATCACGTCGGAATTATAACGCATATAATAATAAAAATTAATACTTTGAATGGCGTCCGATATGTTTCCACATGATGTAAATGACGGCGGCTCCGATCAACGAATATTCAATGATGAACGGATAGAGATAGGGAGCGGAGTCCTGAACAATTGTACCCATGATGTTGACACGTCCGCAGCTCTGAGGGATTCCACTTGCATTTCCGGCGATCAAAGCCGATGGACGAATACCGTCCAGCGATTCGTATTCGGTCGTGTTGAAAACTAAAAAAAATATATACATCTAATCAACTAAGTTTTATTATGTTTCATTTCGCTACAGATCGTCCATGCATGAGAGTTTGTCAACGTGAGAGGAGTATTAGTAAAAGCTACATGTTAAAATTGTTATCAACGCACCTGAGAAAGGAGACGGGCTTTTACCGATATCATTGTTAATTGGGAAGTTCCAAATGTTATTTTCAGTGGCGTACGTGTTAATGGGATTGGATGTTACTGCAGCATTAGGAACGAATGATTCGTGGATCCATTTGGCGACGGTGGACATGGTGGCGGAGGCTTGGGTGATTACGGTCGTTAGGGGAGATGTGGTGGTGGTGGTCGGTTCGGTTGGCGGAGTGGTCCACGACTCGTCGTTTGCCCACGGATCTTGGGGATTGAGCCAGGGATCGTGAATGGTGGTTGTGGAGATGGTGGATTTAATTTTCTTTAGTAAGACAGACGATGAAGTTTTTGCGATATGATGATACGGATACATTGTGGTGGTTGCTGCAAGGAAAAATAAAATAGTTATATGCGTAATTCTTTGTTTAATCAACTCGAGTGTTTGAGATTTGAACTGGAAATAACACAAACTCGAACCAAAGAAAATATTTCTATAATGTGTCGATGAATAAAACGAAAAAACATACTCGGTAGCGCAGTTGAGGTACTGGTTAAAGCAGCGCGAGCGATTTCGTTGATGGGGAATCCTTTGATTACGTCTGGGATTGCAGTCGATGTCGTTATCGTTGGTAAAGCTCGAGTTCCGCCGATTTCATTGCCATTTACGGTGCCGGCGTTTCGTAGCGTGTGAAGCCTTATGCTTTCTATTAATTAAATAACGGATATATTTCTACGTTACGTCATATCAACGATATATAAATATTTAATACAAACCTAATATGATTCCGTCTTCGGGATGATCACCACGATTGGTGTGATATGCGGTGATTTCCTTCAATGATTCGAGCACCAATGTGCGTATCCAGACGCACAGATTTGTAGCCACAACGTGCATCAATCCGAATCGGGCGATTACTTTGAATCGGTGGATATTCAACTGCCGATAAAAAAATCATTTACATATTCGGTATCTCAATAAAATAATTACGCTAAACACACATATTTAAATAAATAACAGAAACGTACTAACAGGTATATAGTTGATTAAATTATTTTTAATTAAGATCTGTTATTTTTTCTTGAACAAATTAAAAATCAGACATTTTGTGCCATTACAGTGAAACATGTACGAAATATATTTTTTTACGATGATTGAGTTATTCAAAATATGTGCAAATATGAAAATACGTAACATTTATTTAAAAAAAAAATTAAAATTACACAATTTCGTGCAAATGATATTCGTAAATGAATATGAATTTCTTCTTTCCGTAAAAGCGTATTAAAAAAAATAGCGTAACTAAAGATGCAATGCGTTTGAATTATTCTTAGATTACAAAATTGCCATGTGATTTAATTTGTCGATGAAATAAGTCATAACAAATTCATTGAGTCAGTAAAAAATTGTGATGACTTGTTGATTTCATGATAAAAGCTCAAACAGTGAGAATGATAGTGAAATTTTCATGAAAAAACAAAGGACTAATTTACGAATCCTCAATGTGTGCATACCTCGGTCTTCAGTAACGCTATTCTTGAAGTCTGCACGAAAATTGAATTTAAAATCACAACAAAGCAATCGATAATAAAAATTAAATTTTAAAATAGTTAGCGACACAAATTGTAAAACAACTACAATAAAATAACGATATTATTTGGGGTTATCAGGAAAAGCATTACCGATATTTATAATATCAATACTTATAGAACAGAAATGAAAATGTTATATTATCATAGATTATTAATGCGTAAAGTTGATCTTACCCGTGAATTCATGAAGATGAAATACATTTGCATGAATGTGAATATCATTTGCAAAACAGGATTGACGCCGCGAAGGATCTGATAACACGGAGAAGTGAACGGCACTTCGAAAAATGCGCCGAATTCAAGCCCGTTGTAAATCATGGTTCCGAGACCGAAAGCTGAAATTAAACGTTCAATTAAAAATTGATTTTATATTATAATTTACGTTAAAAAAAATTAAAAATTAAATACCGATAGCTCCAATGCGCAAGAAGAAACTTCCATGGCTGTGATCGTTCTGTGTCGTCTTCCTCCTACGCAAGTTCCTCTGCGGTATGCCCGATTCAACTTCAACAACATCCTATAAAATTGAATAAAGAAAAATTGAAATCAATCAATAATTACGATCAAATCTATACGCATTCAAATTAAATTGCATTTATTTATTATTTAATAGAAAATTGACATGCTCGAACAATATTGAATATAAATAATTTTTAACTTTAAATTATTTAGATACAAAATATTTTATGTCTCAATATTCTTTATATATTTGAAGTTAATTTCAATAGACATTATCAACGAAAAAATTAATTGTTAAACAGAATTAGTAAACACACACACGTATTAATACAATTTTGGTTATTTTAATGAACACTGTACAAGATAATGTGCAAATCATGCGGATGATAAATGTGCGGATATAAAAAAATATTTATAAAATACATATTTGACATTCCCATCAAGCAATATACAATTTTGCATCATTTTATTTAAATAATGATGGTAATTAAGTAAATAAGCATTCAAATGCGATTGTGATGTACAAAGTTTGATCAAAAAATAATATTTCGTGCGCTATTACGTCTGTCTAATTATCAAGATGTATCGGTACATTTGTCCCCGATGTATCTTGGCATTGGTAACCGTATTAGATGCTTTCTTTATGGTTGACTATCAAAACGTAGTCTTTTTTATGAGTAAGGAGACAAAATTAGCAATGAATAAATAATATTTTTTAATCAAACCTCGTAAAATAAATACTTACCCGCAAAAATTAATATATTATACAATTTATTAAATAAATACATCTATACCAGGGGTGGCCAACGTGTCGACCGCAGTCAACCGCATATTAATTTCTAGATGCCCCGCCCGTCCTTTTGATGCATCGAAACAAGAATCAATTTGTTCGGTTTTATAAGATACAGTACATTTTTTTCCTTATATTTTATTATTATTTTGTTTATGTGAATGCAGGTTCCTATCTTTGGAATTCGATGAAACAACGGATGTCATTGATATCGCACAGCTATGTGTATTTATTAGAATGGGATTCGAAGATATGTCTGTTACTGAAGAATTATTAACAATTTTACCGATGAAGGGACAAACGAGAGATCAAGACATAAATAATTCATTTAAGTCTTTTATTAATAAAACAGAATTTCCAATACATAAATTGGTGTCGATTACGACTGACGGAGCTCCTGTTATGGTTAGGAAGCATGATGGGTTTATAACTTTGTAAAAATTATGATGATATTCCAAGACTTGCCAACTACCATTGCATTATCCCCCACAGATTTTATTTTATGAAGCAGTTTGCAGACGAAAATTCAGAGCATTACTAGAAGAATGTGAATCTAATCTTGGGGAATAACTATTGCACACCGATGTAAGATGGCTGAATTTTTAAAAGGTACTTGGATCTTTTTGAAATAAAGGAGTTTATGACAATAGCCAACAAATCGTATCCTCAATTGTTAGATGATAAGTGGGTACTTGATCTTAGTTTTCTCTCTGACATTAAAGAAAAACCAAATGATATAAATTCAAGGAAAGAACAAGACATTGACTGACATGGTTAGCGCCGTGGAAACTTTCTCTTCTAGAAGCGAAATTGAGGAGAGGGAAATTAAACAATTTGAAAATATGGCAGCTAAATCTAAAGATATAGAAATTCATCTGAATAAGATCAATGAGCTGATAGGATAACACATTTATGAAATGAGTTTGTTAGATGATTTTAAGATATTTCAAAAATAGAGGATGTAATACAGGTTTTCACTTCAAATTCACCCTTTTCCATTTCAAATTAACCCTTTGCAAATCAAATTAACCATTTTGCATTTCAAATTAACCCTTTTTCAATAGACATTTCAATAGAAAATAGGTTAACCCGTTTCCTGCCATGATCCCCATTTGGGGTATGAGACTATTATTGCTTTGCAGTTAATAGTACTTGCTGGAATATTTTAATGGGCAACACAGTTATGTTCAAAAGAGTTTGTAGCAACAACTTCATAAAAAAAATTGCAATAGTTTTATTAGATTAGAGTTATGTGCTAAAAGTGAAAATTTAATGGTAAATCGTCAAAAAATAAAAAAATACGGCAGGTTAACGGGTTATTTTGAAATGCAAAATGGTTAATTTGAAGCGAAAAACGTGTATCATTCCCAGTCAATAATAAGAATAGAAAAAATATCAATGAAATTAAAAGAATTTTTGGATTTATTTATATACAGTCAGCCCCCTATAGCGTTTCCTCTAAATCACTGCTTTTTACAAAATTCCCTGTCAACCAAAGAGCATTGACCTTTATTTCGCTCGGCAATATTTATAGATTTACGAAATATCTAAATTGACCTTAAAAATATTAGAATTTTGTTAGAAAACAACGATTTACAGGAAACGTTATAGGAGGGTTGACTGTATATACTATTTTTATGTTTGTTTGAGAGCCATCATTAATTAATACTATTAAAACTACTTCATATTTAATTGGTATTATCTATGTTTCCATTTCCAATTTAAACTTATTTTTGGCTTTAAATTACTACTTTTAGTGTCAATAGACCGCCGACAAACATTTCCAAAGCAGATCGCCCGCAGTAGTTAAAAGTTTGGCCACCCATGATATATACGATGCACATCAGAAAAATGTATATATATAAGTTCATTAATTTAATATAAAATACATAGTGGAAATAGTAAAAACAGCTCTTTTATTAAAATATAAATCCGAATTAATTGTATTAATGCCAAAAACAATTTGTATATTTTTTTTTCTATGCGTAAACTTACTGTTATTTTTATATGTTAAGCAGTGACGAGAAGCGTTCTCGGTTTTACACGAATAAAAACTGATCAGCATAAATGATTAAAACTCATCGATCACTTGATACATTAATTAAAACGAAAACAGTAGGAGTTGGTGTTTTTTTAAAGACCCACTCCATAGCCATTTTACGATTATGAAATTAATTTATTATAAATCTTTGTTAATAAAATTAAAAAAAAATGAAATGACATGAGTAAATATTTTTTTCTTATAATTTCAGCGTCATTATATTGTGAGATGAAATTTGATTAATTATTCGGTGATTTTATAATATTTATTACAGTGCAATTGTTAATTTATATAAATATATATACAAAATTAATAAATGAGTTGTGATAATATTTTTAATCAACATACAATCACGATACAATAAAATCGTTAGATATTATGTACAATAGATTAATTTTTATTTTGATAAATGTGCTTTTTTTTATATAAAAGTAGAAACGATCCTTACATAAGAATGAGATGAGTCTTCCATTATATAATATTTATACTTTGCATATGTATAATAATAAAAAATCTTATAATCCTAAGTGAAAAAGCTATTCTACATTCATTTGCAATAAAATAACTACAAAAGCCATGAGTATTTTTTAAGCACAATCATTTCAGTCCAACATTCTTTTTTACATCCTCACCTGCTCCGGTGCGCATAATGGCACAGATCTCAGTTGTTGTTCACGGACAATGTCACGCATCTTACGGGGATACACCTCCTGCCCAAATGATAAAATACGGCGAAAAATAACCAAAATGCATGCATTGCAAATTAGAACAAAATAACTGAAGGCGGGAAACGGGAATATAAAACACTGCCATTTTGATTGAAAGAATTTTACAGTACGATACAATTGATTTTTTGACTTAAGCATACAGCACGAGTATAAATGGTTTAATATATTAAAAATTACGAGACCGTTTACACTCGAGCTGCGTTGTAATTCGTCAAAATAAAATCCATCAACCTCTTAGTCAGTGATACAAATTATTTAATTAATAATTTTGTGGTTATAAGCATCTATTAATATGTTTATATAATATATATAACACAAAAAAATAATTTCCGACTATGTTTTGAATATATTTAATAACAATGTATTGAAATCGACGAGCGAATGACGTTCACAATGCAGACAATTGATAAAAAGTGAATTTGAATGAGACGTGTTATAAATAATGAATAAAACAAAATCATTATACTACATGTATGTGCAAATTTTGAAAAATAAAATATAGTAAAAACAGCAAATGTGATTGTCTAAACATTTAGATTGATAAAAAAATTGATGTTCATAATAGATCTATGTCTAAAAATATTTAGTGCGTAATAAATTTGATGCAAACAATTAATTAAAAGCCGATTATTTATATATCAACATTCAGGGATAGGCATATGTATGAAACGATTGAGCGGACGAATTTAAATACCTGAAATTGGCTTTGCTTCTTTGATTCTTTAGACGGTTTCTCCTTTCCGGCGTCCTTGTCTTTCTCCTTGTTCTTAGCATCCTTCTTCGATTCCTTTGCATCCTTATCCTTGTCTTTGTCCTTGTCTTTATCTTTTTTCTTATCCTTTTCCTTTTCCGTCTCCTTCTCCTTTTTGTTTTCCTTTTCTTTTTTCGGTTTCTTTTCCGGCGGAGGAGGTTTTGGTTTCGGAGGACTTCCGCTGCAGCACGTGCTCTCTGCATTCGATTAAAACATAATTCGATAAGAATATGATACATTTCTTAGATAAATCGTTTTATATTTTAAAGATTGAATAAAAATACTAACCTTGAAGCAGGAAGCAGAAGACATACAACAAAAACAATATGCTCATGCCATATAGGTAGGAGAAGAATCCTTCGTAATAATACAATGGCAGGTTGTGCGTGATTACATCGCCGATAACGTAAGCAATGCAGATGACAACTAAAAGCTTGGCATAGATGAAACTCATGATGATGAAGAGGGATGTTCTGAAAAATGGAAATAAAATGTGACGTGTAAAAGTAAAATAAAAGAGTGAACACTATCGGGGAGTGATCGTAATCATGCCAATATACAAAAAAATGTGTATTCAATCGTGATATAATATTATATTACATGTATTCAATCTGAAAATATTAATCATATATATATAGTTTCGGCGATAATGTGATACAATCTAATAAATGTGAATCGTATGATCGTATCGCATATCTCTCTCTCGTTTATTACCTCTTTGATGGTTTCGGTTGGACTCCTTTGAGTTCCATTTCTTTGTTAGCCGAATTATTTTTCTCGGCGATGGCGATATCGCTACCCTGCTGACGGTGCTGTTGGGAGACGGGGAGCGTTGCCATATTATCGATGGATTCCATGTCGACGGTGGCTACTTTCACTTCGGGCCCCATATCCGGATGCTTCTCTTTACCCATATTCAGATTATAGCGGGCGGAGAAAAATGCACATCACTTACTTAAGAGCACAATATTAATTTTTAGCTACACTTCTGAATAGAGGAGAAAAATGATTTTTAATTATTTACCATAAATGACCGTGAAAAACCCTTTAATTAAAACGTAATAATCTATTAATTGAAAATATTTTTTTTATATTTTTTATTTGATTCTATTATATAATTGGGGGGTTGAATAGTGGTGTATTGTTTGAGTTTAGCGATTATTATCGATAGGTAATTAATGAGCCGGCCGCAAAAGAGGGCGGATAAGTGTAGGGCGGGGGTAGAATTCGGCGAAAATTTCGCTGCCCACAAATGAGGTGGGAAATTAGTAAAGGGTCGTGTTTTTCACGGTCGAAGTACAGTGTAAAAATCACTTTTGACACAAAGGACTGACAGAGTCCAGCGGAGCGGTGGTTGGGTCGCCGGGGCGGACAGAGACGCGGACGCCTAGGGGGCCCAGGAGGGGCGGGGGCGGGGGTTCCTGGGCGGCGGCGCGCCAGGACGAGAGGGCGGGACTGTTACGTGAACGCAGGGAGGACTCGTGGCATTTATAGAAAACACTTCCCCTTTTAAAAAAAAAATATAGATATATACATAAATGGCCGTAATTATCATCTTTATAAATGTCAAAATACTATTCAAAAGGACAACATTCACTAAACGTCGAGTAAACATTGCCATAATCTGGAATGACGGAGGGTTTGCAATCCCCCATGTAAATAATATCTTGTTTAAATATGTACAGGGGTTGTATCTTTCATACATTCTATAGATATCTATATATGGAAAAATTTCTCCATCTTTTGATCTCTTTCATATTCCGGATTTTTTTTTCTAACAATGAGGAGATGTACAAAGAGCTAAACACCATACTAAAAATTACACGTCCAGATAATATATCAGAAAATCGAAACCAATCGTGAAACAATTGGGTCGTTCAAAGGGGGTCTATTTATAATGAAAAATATACCCTAAGCATTTCAAGTCAAAATATTGAAATCTTCACTAATATTTTAAGTTAAGATACTAAAAAATGGATTATTCTGAGAATAAAAAGAGTTATTCATGACATGCTTCAAAATTTGGTCGATATTTTGGATTTTTATACTAATCAATATGGCGCGTAAATGACACGCGCACTCGGAAATGTCCCAGCACGTGTCACTAGTATACGTTTCACTCGCACTTGGCAGATCGTACCGGATGCGTGCGAGAAAAAACATCGCGCCCATGGCTACAGAACGAACACTATTGTTTTTAATTTTTTTTCGCAATTGCGGACAATAAAATGCAGTCGATGATTAGTTATAATTTAATTCTTTAGACGTTTTATAGACAAATACAAAAAAGTGTGTGACATGTAGGCTTTGTATTAGAAGAGTTTTGATTAGAGAAAAATCAAAAACTTGGGGTCCCCAATAGCACGGCTAGGTTAAAGAAACGGGTTCTTCATCATTGTGTTGAATAACAACAAAAGTCATCTTATGTTTTGTGAAACTGTATTTATTCATTCTAATGATATTCTTGCAATAATATAATTATTCCGTTTTCTTTGAAGCAATTATCGCGGAGTATCGAAGATTACTCTGAGAATTTCTTGAAAATTGTCTTAATACTTTTTTATGGATTCTTTTATACTTCCGGGGAAATTATTTCCCGGAAATGTAGAAGAGCCACGCGCCGTCCTTGGGGTTTCCCGTAAAAGAGCTCACAGCATCCGCGATTGGTCGATAGAGCTCTCCGGCAGGGGCGGCGTGCGCTGACTGCCGACCCAGTGACCCCGTATGACCCCGCGGCTCGCCCACCACCGATGCACGACCACTGAACCTGGAATCTTTGCAATGACCTCCCGGTGCAAGGTTGCAGGCAGCACAATTTCAAAATATACGCATCCCCTTAATATGTTAAGCCTAGATCACATATCTAAATAAATAAAAGAGTATGATTAAAAATCACGACCTTCCTTAATTGAAATAGATACAGCCTAAAAAAGCATCCGATGTAAAAACACACCGGAAAATATTCCCTAAACATGTCCGGTATAGAATAAATAAATATTCGATTGAAATGACTTGTTTTAAAATGGTACCACGCCCAAAAATAGTTTTATTTTGTTTTGGGAATACATTTTTTTGATGTGAAGAACATGCGACCGGTGTCATAAGCTAAAAGCCCCTGATGCGATCGGAAAATAAGCTTTTATGGTGCACCCCTTCAGGAGCACCTTCGCTTATTAGTTTCCAGTCAATATTGGATGGTGGTAAAGGAGGAAAAGAGGAGTGGCACCGGAACGAAAGAGCGAGGGAGAGCCAGTTGGGCGTGTGTCGGGAGGCTGGGACAACACCGGGTTCTGGTATCGATCCAACGTGCGAACCTCGTAAAGTCCATGATCCCGGGGGAGGGAGGAGTACCAAACAGAGGGACGCGTGCCCACGATGGTGCACGACGCCCCTTAGCGATGCACTTCCGCAAAGAGTGCAATTGCGCTTTTAACACTCGAGCGCAAAAAAAGACAATGGTATCCGCGTCACTTCATTCTTCTCACTGATCAAAGAAATTAAGCATAAATTCCAGAATTTACTCACGATATATGAGGCTAATTTTTACGCGGTTTTAAAAAAGAAAACTTTATTTTTATGTTCACATTTATAGAAAAAGCTCCGATTATCTGGATAGAATATTATACACAAAGAATAATTGCCATGGATACTAATGCAATAACAAAAAAAATAAGAAAATGAAAATATCATCTCAGGGAACGAACCATAAATACATCTGGGAGAAAACTCAATTTTTGCGCGAGCAAAGGATAGCTAAAAGGTTTTAAAAATTGGCAGTCTCTTCATAATCTCAAAATAATGGGCGAACTAGCGTCAAGTGATGCAAAGGGAGCAATGCACTGGTCAGGTATATAATGCCGATGAAACTGGATTATACTAGAAGAAAATACCTTGCAGGACTTATCCAAATCTGAAAAAACTGCTAGTTGCTTCAATGTAGCAAAGGATTGGTTGATAATACAATTATGTAGTAATGCATCTGGTGATCGAATTATGAAACAGTGGCTGTGCAGTTGAGTTCTCTAGCCATGATCATTGAAGGTTGGACTACGTGGACTACAGTCCTGTATATTGGAGGGCCAATAATAAGGTATTCGCTTCACCAACTTAGATAATCCAACCATTATATCAGGGATCATCTCAACTTTTAAAAGATATTACATTAGATGTGCGTTTCAAGACATTTTAACGAAAGCCGATAAAAAAAACATGTTATACGTGCTGGAAATCATTATGGCCAGAAATAGTTTTGAGGTAATAATAATCCTCCAAGAGAATAAGGTTAAGCATTCTGAACTGGATACTTAATAAAACTACTACTGCAGTTTCAAAATATATAAAGTGGAGTAAAATACTTTATATTTAAAGCCCTTTATTACTATGATTTTAAAATAAGTATATTGCAGGTTATTTTACAGGTGACGCCATCTATTGTGCCATATTAAATAGATAACGACATCTGTAGCTCCTCGATCTGGATACATTCCTTACTAATCAATATGACGCGTAAATTCTCGCGGCACGTGTCACTAGTATACGTTTCACTCGCACTTGGCACATCGTACCGGACGCGAGCAAGAAAAAACATCGAGCCCGGGGCTATAGAAGCGAATATTGTTGTAAGACTACAGCGAAAATTCTTAATACAGTGGAACCCCCAATCACACTACCCCGAATTACGCGCTGAGTTAAAATATTCGCCGCAAATCCCCCAATTGCGCGGTCGCATTCACATACAGTCAAACGTTGGCTAGCGTCTGTGCATTCAACACATGCCAGGCTATACGCACACAGCCGGACGGCTTCACTCCCCCAACTACGCGGCCCCGATTTTAGTGTTAGTAGGGGTTTAACTATAATTCATTTTTTCCGTTAAATATCATTCGCATTCAAAACGCATTGCTACATTTTGTATGAGATCCATGTCTTTTTTGCGCGGTTTTCATGTGACTTTTATATGGAAAGTATCTACCGCCTAAATAGAGGGAAAGGTGAAATATAACAATCAATCTTCTAATATCATTTCAACTTGTTTGCAGTAAAATCTCTTTTTTGCGGTTGATTTGACACTCAAGCACCCGCTGTTTTCAGGCGAACACCTAAACCCGCATGTTTTTTTTTTATCTATATTGCGATTTTGCGCGGCTCTGTAAAAAATGCTTAATAACTTTTTTCCTATTGGAGATAATTTGGCCAAAAAAGAAGTATTATACGTATAGTATACTTATATTAGATTATTAGAATATTTAGATAAGAAATAAAATTTCCGAGCTGTGAAAATGATGATTTATTGTATTTTAGACGATAAAAAAGAAATAGATATCTTTATGTAGTATGTAGATAATTTTAGCTTTGTAATAAAGGATGTGACGGGTTGTACCACATAAATATTCCAAAAAAGTTATTTTGTTGAATGGATAAACAAAAATCTAAATTCGTTACAGTCGATGTGTAAGTACTGGAAAGTTTTCGATCCAAATAATCTATTATTTCAAGGACAGTTTTTGTATACATCGTATATATGCATATATTTGCAAAGAGGGCATGCAAGAGCAATGAATGAAACTGTAATGAGTCAATAAAGCTTTGAAAGCCTATTATAGCGTATTAGATACTTATATTTCATGTAGACGCGTTAGTGCGGGAGCGGGTGTTTACCGTCTACGAAAATTTCCGCACTAACGCGGGACCGGGTCCTCGAGTGTTAATATAATTCAGATATATAATTTTAAGTTCGTTCAAAATTATTTTTTAAAATACTACTTCCAAATTAACATTTGGTTCCTCTCCCCACAAATTCTTAAGATAAGAACAAGGAAAAAAATGGGACAAGTGGCACTTGACATTCATACAAATGGATAACACTTATCATGCCAGATTTTTTTCTCTGAATGAGTAAATCTTGAAGCTGCTAACCAAGGCCATGCGTTCAGCGACCTACCTATCTGCCGGAATCGTGAACACAGGAACATGTTATCCCCAACGCCGTTAAGGCTCCACAACAAAGGGTTTTATTACTGGGTCATTGGAATTAAGCTCTCGCGGAAATTATACGTTTTGCCCGAGGCTATTCAGGTCGCCGATCTGATGGCTATCAGCTGGAAATAAAACCAACCGGTTGCCGCAGACACCATGGCGCCGCGGTATAAATTACAGGGGGTCTTCATGTTTCATATGGACACGATATGTCACAAAGACAAATCAGCCAATAGAGTTAAAAAAAAATGTCAATTGATACATATTAATTTTTAATCGAAAACCGGCCTCAGCTTGTAATGACACGTATTTACATAGACAATTCGAGTTATTTTTAGGCCGAGCTCTATTTATTAATCAACGGATTAATAAATAGAGCATGTAAATGTGTTCTAAATTGCATATGCGACTGACTTCCCACATTGTTTTGTAATTGTCGTTGAGATGTCGTGTGGATAACGTCAACACTGACTGCATGCAATAACCGTAATGGTCGCTTTTGAAGAATGAAAACATTTTCATTGTCGCTTAGCGGTATATTTGATTCTACAATTTAATAATAGTTTAGTTTTTTCGTGTGCAAAAATAAAACTATGACACAATAACAGAGATGACAAACATACCGCTAAATGTATATTGCAGCTGATGTTCAACTATGCGGTGGTAAAACTGGGACAGTCGGTGGTCACAGTAAAAAGTAAAATATGCTAAATACAATATAAAAAAATAACAAAAATAATGCATATCGTTGATTTTAAATAACCATAAAATTGAATATTAAATAAATTACTTTCTCACACGAAAACTGGACTTTCACCGACCTTTCAAAATCAGTGCAAAAAATGAGAACATGACATTTTAAACAAGATTGAATATCGAAGAAGCATTAGTTGACTGATTATCTGTGATTTGACATTTTGTACAAAAAAAAACATAATATTAGAATTTATTGTTAGAATAGACCAGGGGTTCCCAATCTTTTTGTACTCTAGAGCACATTCTAAAATATCGATAGGGTGGCGGGCACCACTCTTAACGACAAATTGCGACAAGTACTGTCAGAAAAGTAACCACTCATACATACAATATCACAAACATAGGAACGTATTTAATAAACCCTAGACCTCAAAAAAAAAATCAAAGACTCTAGCAAATAAATACAAATGAATTCACATTTAAATTAAGCGGCATAAAAAAAATTCTGTCTCGGTTGAATAGTGGCGGGCACATCCGAATCGTTCCGCGGGCACCATGGCGCCCGCGGGCACAGGGTTGGGAACCTCTGGAATAGACAATAGATTAAGTAATGATTGGTAATTTGGCGATTATTAAATCGATGCAAAATTATTTATACAATACATCAAAATGATAAATAAAAAATAAATGAAAAGGTCCATGAACTTTTTTGAGGGGTTTTCATTTACGCGGCTTTTTGGTGGAACGTATCTGCCGCGCAAATCGAGGTATGTATGTAGTGTTTTGCAGTGGACGAATTCGTTTTGTAAGTTAAAATTGAAGAAATCTATTAACGTGTTGATAATGATGTCGAGGGATTCATTAATGAACACTTGGTGGTAATAAAGATTTGATAATATGAATTTAGACTAGAATTTAGTAGATAATACGTATCTAGAAAGCACTTGTTGGCGTTACAGATATCTGTAATATCAGATAACTGAAAATGATGTAGATGATCATAAAAATGATGACTAGAAATCGAAATTTAAAAGAAATAAAATAAGTTTTAAGCAAATTAGATTTAAAGATATTAAAATATGGACTGTATGCACTGATAGATACTAGATAAAAAAAAATGCCAAGTGGGGGTATGGCTCTCACGCCAAAAGGGCGTGAACGGCTCATAACGCTTGGCTACAAAATCACGCCAAAAGGCGTGAACGGCAAATAAAGTGTTAAGTTAACAAACCTATTATAAGGGAAATGGCTAAAATTTCAAGACGTATTACTAGTGAATTGAAGTTGAAATTAAAATAAATTGACATTGAAGATGTTGCAGGTTTTATGAAAAATCAAAGAGCAAAGAAATTATATTTAGCAAAGACGTATCGTTTGCAAGATGATGATAAACCTTTAAATCGATAATTATGTCCCGTGTATGAAGATCTCGAAATTACCAACGAAACTTAGGGGTTTTAGATATTCCCATGAATCGAACGAACACATTCCTACCAAATAACTTTCAGACAAAGCTTCCAACATGTGTGCGATGAATTGACCAGTGGCGGATTTATAAAGATGCTTATGATGCTGGAACATATCATTTATAAGTGTATAGTATTCTAAAATACATTTAACAATGGCGATAACAAGTTGTGAAGCTAAAAAAACATTCCCTAAACTTGCATTTATAAAAAATAAATACAGATAGACAATGAGAGATGAGAGCCTGAATTATTTATCATTTCTTTCTATAGAAAATGACATAGGTAGATGATCAATTACTTATGATCAAGCAATTAGAGAATATGGAAGGCTCAAATTTAGAAGACAGTTTAAAGCATAATTATTTTTTTACTTGATATTTCTCGAATAACACTTTTAATATAAATCCTACATTTCGCAAACTTTTTGTATTTGTCTAAAAAAATCTAAAGAATAAATATTATAAATAATGATTTACTTTTATTGTCCGCAATTGTGAAAAAGAAACAAAAACAACAATATTCGCTTCCGTTTGACACGGGCGCGATGTTTTTTCTATCGCATTCGGTACGATGTGCCAAGTACAAGTGAAACGTAATAATGACACGTGCCGCGAGAACTCGGAGGCGGCGAGCGCTCAGTCTGCGATGGGACATCGCCGAGTGTCATTTTCGCGTCATATTGATTAGTTAAAAAAATGCAAAATATCGACCAAATTATGAAGCATATCATGAATAATTATTCGGACTACTCAGTTGTTTTCGAGCCGCCGTGACGGATCGGTTAAAATTATATATGTTTTAACAGTTTTAACAATTCGTCCTCATCCTTTATCAGACCTCTAAAAGTAAGTAATCATTCTCCAATGGAATTGACAGCCGTCACACCGGGATGACCATAACCGGTGCGACGATAAATATTAAGAAGTGCAGGCAGAAAAAATATACGTTACAATTTTATCTAAAACGTTGATTTAATCCAGTGAGTTCAGCAATTTCAATCGAATAAATAAAAAAAATCATAGAAATTAATGAGATTTGGAAAAGCGCGTAGAAAATATTAAATGAATTATGTATACGTGAAATCCGAACGTTGGATATAAATTGGTTTCGCGAATGGAAATGTCGTTTGGGTCCAATTAGCGAATGCAGTCTGCTTCAAATTAGAAACCTGTGCCAAGTCCGTAATTCGATAAAACCGATGATAAGAAGTTTGATTTAATTGCCACTCGATTGTGTGCCACGTCTGCGATTCACTGCTCGGTACACGACGAGACTACCCTTTCCCACGAGGATTCAACGCGATCATTGAGCCGAATAATCAGTTTGGATAGCATCTTGCATGTTGACGGATGCGACCGGAAACGCAATTGAATGATACACATTACAATACGCGCGCTTACATGGACGAAGAAAAGGTGCATTGTGGTGCATCGGACCGGATGCGGGACAGACTCGATATCAGAGTCATCTCGGACGACCGTTTTTCGGACAGCTCAATTTCAGATACGGCGTCGTCATGCGACGTCCACGCGAAACTTGATCGAATAGATCCACAGATCCCGACCAACTACTTTAACACGTGTGCCATTATCGCATCGCTAAAACTAAAGATGTATCATAATGACGGGAAGCGACCACTTGAGACACCCATTGCCAAAATCATTCCGGTGCTTATTTTTTTAAGCCGGGCGAATTACAATTTATTACATGATGTGCACAAACCAGAGACCCGTTCGCTCATCTCCTAGACAAGTAACGCGATAACAATCGCCATTATTAATATTTATCGTCGCGCTGACACGAAGCAGAAATCTCGAGATCAGATTTCGCCACCAAATATACTGTGCTCTAGAATTTCGATCGAAATATAAATAAAGTGCATTCTAACATTGAACACGTGTAGCACTAGTTGTACTCACAGTCTGCAAGAACAATAACATTCGGTGTAATAATACTAACTTGGCGTTTTTCGGCCAGTGCTTCGAGCCGGGGCACGAGTCCGAGGGGCACCTGTGTCGACAGTCCTCGACGCCTGGCTCGCGTGCCACGAGCGGCGTGCACGCGTGCACGTGCCCGTGCGGATGCGCATGCGTCGGACTCGTATGCGATCCATATCCATCGGAATTCAGCTGAAAATTTATAATGCAATCAATTAAAAACAAACACCAAAACTGTCCCACGTCTCATATTCAACAAAAATAATGCGTATTCTGAGCCCGAATGCTTTTGAAGATCATTCATTTGAAAGATTTACGATATCCAGCAGAGTGTAAAGATGGGTTTATCTTGTTTCCTAATTTTAGACCAGTGACATACATATGAGAAGTTCTTTGTTATGAGCCATTCGGATGGTGATGCGATATTTTGGAACAAAATGGATCAATCAATAGATTGTAATCTCAAACAGACTGCATCTCACATACGGGTATGTAAATATTATAATAATAACCATCCTCTCTCTCTTTTTATGCGATGAATACATTCCATTATGAAAAAAAAGCAAAAAAAATAATACAAAACACTACCATTACAAGAGATAGTTAATACACGGACCCGCAAAATGAACGCAATAGTTTTTAAGATAATTAGCGCCATTTTTCTCATTGTATTATGTTAATGTAAATTTTTCCTTTGATATTGTAATCAGTGATGGATCACAATGATCGCGATATTCAGTCACATGCAGTGTTCTAAGAAATTTGTTCTTTAATTTAGATTCGTTCTCTATTTGATATAGGTAAAGGATGTATTTTATTGCATTTTAATTCAATTTTTATATTACGGATCTCTGGTACGGAAAATATGTAAGAGGTCTCTGCAAAAACCATAGAAGTATTAGGTCATCATGAAAGAAATAAATTGATTTTAATAAATAAATAAAAATGTTGATAAATAATTGATTTTTCTCTAATAACTGTTTTAATATAAATTCTACTTGTAATAAACTCTTTGTATTTATCTAAAAAAAGTCTAAAGAATAATTATTATAAATAATCATTGACCGTTTTTGTCCCCTGTTGCGAAAAAAAAATAAAAACAACAAAATTCGCTTCGGTTGGCACGGCCGCGATATTTTTTTCGCTCGCATGCGGTACGATGTGTCGAGTGCGAATGAAATCGTACGATTGACACGTGCCGCGAGAATTCAGTCGGCGGCGTGTCCTCAGTTTGCCGAGTGGGCGTGTCATTTAGGTGTCATATCGATTTGTAGAACATCCAAAATATCGACAAAATTATAAAGCATTTCGCGAATAAATATTTTTATTCTTAGAGTAATATATTTAAAAAAATGACTTGAAATGCTAGGGGTCTCTGATAAACCTCATTCGAACAACTCGGTTGTTTTCCAGTCGCCGTGACGGATCGGCTATGAGTAAAAATTTCGAAGCCTGAAACCAACGAAGAAACATATTTGACATTGTATTATGTTTATATAGGATTTGAACGCGATAGAAATTATCAATGAAATGTATGTCCTAGTTCTAAAGATAATTAAACGTTAATGTCATATGGATTTGGGATAATAAGTAACAGTAAATCTCTACACCAAGGATCGGGAATAGGGCATATTTTAGAAGTGCAGTTAGGCACCGTGGAATGATGAAGAGGGAAGGGTGTTAATGATTGTGAGAATAAAATAACGCAAATCAATTATTACAAGTTTTTTCTGTTTGTATTTAGATATTTGAGTGCTTGGCACTTCGAAATTGCTTCGTTGGGATCTAGGAGCCCGCGGGAATGCGTTGCCGACCCCTGCACTAGATTGACATTGAAATATACCAGACACGAATCCAATAAGACATCTATGGCTATGATTAGGAAAAAATAAGAAATACAACTAAAAAACTATGGAATATCCTAAACATTTAACCGCTATGGTCATCCCGGTGGGACAACTATCGATTCACCGCGCACGGTAACGACACATGCTGGAAGCTTAGTGTAAAAGTTATATGGATGGTTCGATGGATCTTTCGATTCATGGGAATAGCTAGAACCCATAAGTTTCGTTAATAATTTCTTTGTTAAGGACAATGATTATTAATATAATAATATTTATTCTTGCGCATTCGGCGATGTCCCATCGCAGACTGAGCGCTCGCCGCCGACTGAGTTCTCGCGGCACGTGTAACTAGTACGTTTCACTAGCACTTGGCACATCGTACCGGATGCGATAGAAAAAAAATCGCGCCCTTGTCAAACGGAAGCGAATATTGTTGTTTTTATTTTTTTCACAATTGCGGGCAATAAAAGTCAATGATTATTTATAATATTTATTCTTTAGACTGTTTAGACAAATACAAAAAGTTTGTACCATGTAGGATTTATATTAACACCATCAACCACCCGCTGTTTTCAGGCGAAACTTACACCTAAGCCCGCATCTTTTTATCGATCTTGCAATTTTGTGCGGCTCTGTAAAAAATGCTTAATAACTTTATTCCTTTTGGAGACAATTTGGCCAAAAGAGAAGTATTATACGCATAGTATACTTATATTAGATTATTAGAATATTTAGATAAGAAATAAAATTTTCGAGCTGTGAAAATGATGATTTATTGTATTTTAGACGATAAAAAACAAATAGATATCTTTATGTAGTATTTAGGTAATTTTAGCTTTGTAATAAAGGATGTGACGGGTTGTGCCACATAAATATTCCAAAAAAGTTATTTTGTTGAATGGATAAACAAAAATCTAAATTCGTTACAGTTGATGTGTAAGTACTGGAAAGTTTTCGATCCAAATAATCTATTATTTCAAGGACAGTTTTTAGCCATAAATAAATACATATGTCATATATGTTGCTAAGGGCATGCAGAGCAATGAATGAAACTGTGTCCAGTCGTAAAACTTCAAATGAAACCCTTTTGTAGCGCATTAGATAACACGTTTCGTGTGAACCCGCGTTAGTGCGGGACCGGGTGTTTACCGTTTACGAAAATTTCCGCACTAACGCGGAACCGGGTCCTTGAGTGTTAAAAGAGTTATTCGAGAAAAACTTGGGGTTTCAAATAGGCACGGCACGGCTAGGTTAAGCTAGATTTTTCAATTTGCAAATATATCCGCGTACGGGACATAATTATGTCAATTTTTCTAGCGCGTTAAAAGGTCATTAATTATTTTTTTGTAATAGAAGAAATGTCATTCGTTTATTTATTGTACGATTCGATCGCAAAGCTGATCAAAGCTGACATCTAAATTTATCTCATTATTCAAATAACCTACAACAAATTAACTGATCCATATTTACTTCTCAAAATTTGGAAACTATGCATAAAATGGATGTTTTCTTCACACATTGCTAGTAAATGTAATAAGCATAATTGACGTAATGTTCAAGTTGCTCTCGAATTGCATCTGCAGTGGGGAGGACGACGGGTTTCTTTTGCTTTCAAGATCTTCGACCTATGATATCATGGTCATGTAATGCATTACCCATAAGCAATTCATCGACATCGGTTAAAAAAATTGCATAGATTAATATTCAAGTATAAAAATAGACTTTGATATTAAGAGATTGTTTCAATTCTGCATTCTAGAGCGACTTTTGCTTAGAATAAGATAAAATAAATGCATAATGACATACCTTGACGATGGTGCCGACCTGCGGATCCTGTACCACCTCCAGCACTTCTTTATTAGAGTCGATCGGCTCCATGTTGAGCATCATCGGTTCGCCTGGCGCAACTGTTCGCTCGCACAAGAGTCGCTCCTTCATCTCGTGGATGTAGGGGCAGCGCTGCATGATTCAAGCAGATCCGTGAACCTGAAAGAATAGAAAAAATCGTGATCTATCAATAGAACGATTCGATTTGGTTTCTAGATCAAACTTATGATTGCGACGGCAACTGGAGCGTAAACGTATTGGATTTATACCGTCACATCCATGACTGTGACATCCGAAATTAACTTGCAGTGAATTACTTCATCGGTCGAAATAGTGAAGTTTTACCAGAGTATTCTATGCGACATACGTACATGCGTATATATATATTGGCCAGCTCGGTGGATTTAGAATCGGGCGATTGTGAGATCGTTCAAATTAGCGTCTGTGCAGAATGTTTACAGAACGAATCAATTCATTATGTTGATTTGAAGGAAAAACGGTGGAATAATAGTGTCGTCACTGCGAACGGTGATTGATACGCCTTCTTGAGGTGGAGACGACGCTTGATTTACGAGATGGCTGGTAGCAGCTGATTGTATCATACATCAGATTGCCATATATAACAACTAAAACCACTCGAGTATCGCGTGGAATGGAATAAGACACGTATTTGCGAGAATAAACCATTTAGAATGAAAATGGGACAAAAAAATATTGGATCGTATTGATCCAACAACGTAGAGATGTAAGATAGACGAGAGGCATTCCATCAAATCAATGTGGGGTGTGGAGAATAAGCATATTGGATGGTTTGCCAATAAAAAATATTATATAATTTTAATATTTTCAGAGAAATAAAATGACTAAAATACACGTAGGAGACGTATGTGCTTTAAATAACTTGCAAAAATTTGCAACACAGTATCATCATATATATAAAGAAATGCGTCGATTAACGTCGTCAACAGATTATGAGTGTTGGGCGAAACAATGCTAATCAAGTCGTTTTTATATGATCCTAGCAAAAACACTTTTTTTCTCGGAGCTGATGAATAAAATCTGTTTTAAAATTGTCACAAACTTTTTGTCCAAAGAATTAATAACATTGTCTGAAATTCAGAAAAAAATATTCGCTTCTATTGCCAAGGGCGCGATGTTTTTTCTCGCTCGCATCGGGTACGATGTGCCCGAGTACGAGTGAAACGTGCGGCGAGACATCGCGTGTCATTTACGCGTTATATTGATTAGATAAAAATCCAAAATATTGACGAAGAATTCATCAACAATCTTGACTTGATTTGCTTGGGGTCTCTGATAGACCCCCTTCACACGACTATGTTTTTTTGAGCCGTCGTGATGAATTGGTTTAAGTACATTTACGTCATTGTGTACTCTATGAATTCCGTAACGGCAATACTGTGATGTGGCAACCAAAAAAATGCAAAATTAACACAAAGATGATTTACAAAATTTCAATCTAGGGATTTTTCATTGACTGATAAACCACGAACCAAACGGCCTTTGAAGTCAGATGAAGAAGAGGCAAAAGTCATAATTGACACTGTCCACGTCAAAGCACCAAGGAGATCGATGCGAAGATGGAGTCAACCAAGCAACCGTATTGAGACATTTGGATTCCTCATCAATTGTCAGATGCCAATTTATTGGACCACGTTTCAACATGTTTTGCCTGAGTGCGAGACAAAAACACAACCGTTTTTTGCATCGATTGATGATTAAAGACGAGAAATGGGTAGTGTACAATAACACAACACTGAAGTAAACCCGGACAAGCTCCATTAACAACTACGAAATCCATAAAAAAAGTAATGTTTTGAGTTTGATGGAATTGCAAGGGTATTATGTATTTCAAACTCTTAGAACGTAATCCAACAATTTTTGATATCGACTTTTATTATAATGATATTAATAAGTTGATAAAAAATGCAAGAGAATGTTCTAAGCGAACCGATGGGATTATTCAATTGATTAAATTAATAATAAAGATTAAAGATATTGTTTTAACGTGTCAAAATAACGTCAAAACCTTTGCATCAATCCTATAGAAGCTCATATTATCCTTTAGATTTCTTAGATACGTATTTGAATAAATATTATTTTTGTTTTTTTACGTTCATTGAGCAGATGCTGGAAGTAAGACAGGGTATTAGGTCTCACGCTTCTTTCTACCTTTTTTATATCCAGATCATTGCCCATAGAATCATTTTAAAGCTAATCTTTTGTATTATTTTATGGTCGCAACTTTTTTTAATGAATTCTGTGGAATGTACAGTGCTGTGGAGAGATTTTGAGCTTAAACCCTTTCCACTCTGAAGGCCATAACTGTTAGCCCAAGTGATTTTGGTAGGCAGCTCTAAAGGCCAGCAGTTATGGCCCAAAGATGGAATAAGTTTATGCGCCGATTTCAATGGGACGCAGCTAAAGTATTAAGAAAAATTGCAAAATGTATTTTTTTATTTAAATTTATAGTTGCACGTAATTAATTCTCAGAAATATGTATGCATTTATCGATATTTTTCATATGCCAATATTTTTGGAGGAACCAGTCCGTTTCTTCATATCGGAAAGTTGTCCGAAGCCTTGTACTGTGACCCTAGTTTTGTATTGTGGAACTATCATTTTATTAAATTAATAATAAACTATGGAAAATAATAAAAATAGTCAAACTTTTGTTTTCAAATTCAATAATACTTTTAAGAATGATTATTTTGATATTAGTAATGATGGCCCTTTTACGTTTGATAATGTTAACTATAATAGTGATGATTGCGAAAGTTAACGAATCATTATTGATAGCACATTCAGAATTGTGAAAAATGGCCATAAATGATGGAAATAGTGATGATATGAACATTAGCAAAGACAATTCGCTCGGCAATGAAACGGATAGTGAAAGTGAAATCATTCCTCACAAACGAAAGAAATGTGCATCCTCTAGCGATGAGAAAGACGATGAAGAGAATTCAACATTCTTTAATCCCACGTCATCAAGAAATTACTACCCTTTGTCTAATAATTTTTCAATAAAAATAATTAATTTTACTATCGGTGATAGAATAGTAGGGCCAAATTGTCTAACCAATTGTTTGGAACCCATTGATTATTAGAACCTATAAAAAATAAGCTAAAAAGAAACGAAAAACCACTGACTCGTGTGCAAATTGTAGATAGACTAGTTATTCAACTGGTTGGAAGTCCCAGGAAAAGATTAACAAAAAAAAGACATTCAGTGGATCCAGAGCACTGATTGAATCACGTCAATCTACATCTGATAGCAATCGATAAACAAAAGAACTATAGGGGTTTCATTGTTTGCATAATTTATAATTGTTATCATAATAAAAAAATATGAATATAATACTTTTTATTTTAGTAACAAATAAGCAAACATTTTTATCAAAGTGAACCAAAATTTCATTCCATAAATCACGGTCATACACATTTTGTACCAAATCTAATGAACCAAGTTTTTTTAATTTTGAATTAGTAAAAAAATATTTAATCACAAACCAAATACAATATTAAATATATTGTTTTGAAGAAAAATATCCAGAATGGAAAAGGTTAGGTTTGCTCTCGCGATGGAAAAACCGATGAGAGCAGCGGTAATTGATATTTAATTAAAAAAATAATCGACCGCTTCGTATCAATTACAATTTTCCGATAGTCCTCCATAAAATTCCATTGTGATGACATAAACGAGAAAATCATAGCCATGTTTGTACGTCTTCGGAGTAAATTACACGGGAAAGAGGAAATGTCCTGTAAATTGAATTACGCCTCGATTCAATTTGATCACGAACAGTATGTGCGTGCAAATTGAATTGCGAGTGCTGTAAAATATTTATGGTATACAGAGAGGGGGTAGAAACGGCAACGGGGTGGAGAGGATGATGCCTCAATTTGGCTTAACGTTTGCGGGGAATAATATCGAAATTATTCCAATTTGCCAAAAATTGATGACGACGGCTTCACGGTGGTTGAGTCCCAGGATCGGACGGTGCACGGTGCAGTTGGTGCACGATGCGTTGCACAATGGATATAGGGAAGGTTCAGTGCCCTCGACGTTAATTATAGGCGCAGGGCAAAAAACCCAAAATACAATACACGATTGTTTCGCCATTGTATAATACCACCGTGATCCAATCACAATTGTAACGGATCTGTTTAAGTGCGCATGCGCATGCTCAACCCTATATTGTGTATCCTTGGCGATGTTGGCAGCATCGTGGGTCTTAACACGATTATTGCCAGGCAACGTCGCGATATTATCGAATGAGGAAATGGATCATTTAACCGATCTAATTTTGAATTTAACGACGGCCATAAGAAAACATTAATCATGGGATTCGGTTTATAACTTTAATACTTTCCTGGCCGATACAGTAATCTGTCGATCAGTGGATATACAATATTATTTTTATCAACAAGTCAGTAATCATATTTAAGATGTATCATTATCATCATCTATGCTCCATCTTCAGGTAACTTGAACGTTTTCGCACCTAGACGATCTACTTGTTGAAACTCGCTGAATTGCATTGTCTCTGTAAAATGTCCAAAACATGATTTGAACGTTGTATGAGCGAAAAAATAAGTGCACTCTTCATTGACAAGACGAAATATTAAGTAAAATTCCACCACAGTCTCTGTATTCGTCAAACCTTGCTATATTCGATTATTACGTATTTTTTAGATCCATGAAGCATATTCGTTATAAAACGTTTTTAAAATTCGATCAAAGTTGAAAACATCTTGAAATCTACAGTGAATCTACGTTTTTACCTTTTGAAGGGATAGATGAAAAAACGTAACTAGAGGGAAAACGTAGATTCGGGGTCAGAAACAGGTTACTAAAATAAAACTGGAGAAAACATGAATTCCGGGCACGTAAAAACGTGGTTTCACTGTATTTTAATTGTAAAAAAACATGATTGGGAACCCCAAGTTTTTGATTTTTCGAATAACTCTTTTAACACTCAGAGACCCGGTCCCGCGTTAGCGCGGAAATTTTCGTAAGCGGTAAACACCCGCTCCCGCACTAACGCGGGTTCGAAAATTTTATTTCTTATATAAATATTCTAATAATAAAGTATACTATACGTATAATACTTCTTATTTGACCAAATTATCTCTAGTAGGAAAAAAGTTTTTAAGCATTTTTTACAGAGCCGCGCAAAATCGTAAAATTGATAAAAAGATGCGGGTTTAGGTGTAAATTTCGCCCGAAAACAGCGGGTGCTTGAGTGTTAATATAAATCCTACATGTCACAAACTTTTTTTATTAGTCTAAAAAAGTGTAAAGAATAAATATGATAAACAAACATCGACCTTTATTTCCGCAATTGCGAAAAAAAATAAAAACAACAATATTCGCTTCTGTCGTATGCGAATGAAACAAAATAGTAACAAGTGCCGTGAGAACTTAGTCGTGCTCAGACTGCGACGGGACATCGCCGAGTGCGCGTGTCTTTTACGCGTCATATTGGTTAGTTAAAAATCCAAAATATTGACCAAATTATGAAGCATATCATGAATAATGCATAGAATAACCCATTTTTTTTAAAAAGTCAAGAGAAGAATACATCAATATCTTGACTGGAAATGCTTGGGGTCTCTGATAGACGAATAGTTTCGGATGGGTTAAACTAATTGATCGAAAAAGACTTGAGAATTTCCGCATGAGGGTTGAAAATTTCTCTTCTTATATTATTATGTATCTGTCTTATCTGTTTTCAGACAAGCGATTTACTTAATTTTTGAGGCCATCACGTATCGTTCTCATTCTTTGCGAGCTCGGGAACAATTCTGGAATTCTCTAAACATTTTTCTCTATATAATGATCTATAGAATGTGATATTTTAGTCTCCAAATTATGTATCTGAAGTATTACATTTTACGACGTTTATCGATGTCTAAAAGTACTATCACATTTTGACGTATTCGGTCCATGGAATCTTCGACATTCATCAGTAGCACAACATTTCTAATTCTGCCAACCGGTTATTATTTGCTACTATTACACAGTTGCAAAATAATTATTATAATTAAATTTCATAGTATCGAGTAAAAAATTAAGATCGATAACTAAATTTATGTTGCATGTGAAGAGAAAGGTTTGCTTAATATTTGATGATGGAATGAGTAAATAAATATATAAAATCTTTAAAATATATTGAAAAATGGGAAAAAGCTCGATCAAACGTAACGTTATATTTTATAAGCATTTCCAAATCAATGATTAAGAAATAATGGAAAAAAATTGGAAACGAATCGAAGGAAGCGATTTTCGTCATATATTCGTAAAATATTCAACATATTTTTTGTCGGAATATTCAATTATTGCAAACAGAGCTGAATGGTTGAATAATCGTTTTGGCGATAAATCGCATAAATAAAATTATTAGCTTTTAATGATTTCGTGCAATTATCTCTAACAAATATAGCATTTCTGAGTTCAACTCACTCAAGCATCCGCTGTTTTCAGGCGAAACTTAAACCTTAACCCGCATCTTTTTATCGATCTTGCGATTTTGCGCGGCTCTGTAAAAAATGCTTAATAACTTTTTTCCTATTGGGGATAATTTGGTCAAAAAAGAAGTATTATACGTATAGTATACTTATATTAGATTGTTAGAATATTTAGATAAGAAATAAAATTTGCGAGCTGTGAAAATGATGATTTATTGTATTTTAAACGATAAAAAACAAATTGATATCTTTATGTAGTATGTGGGTAATTTTAGCTTTGTAATAAAGGATGTGACGGGTTGTGCCACATAAATATTCAAAAAAAGTTATTTTGTTGAATGGATAAACAAAAATCTAAATTCGTTACAGTCGATGTGTAAGTACTGGAAAGTTTTCGATCCAAATAATCTATTATTTCAAGGACAGTTTTCAACCATAAATAAATACATGTCATATATTTTACAAAGGGCATGCAGAGCAATGAATGAAACTGTGTCGAGTCGTAAAACTTTAAAAGTTTTGTAGCGCATTAGATAGCACGTTTCGTGTGAACCCGCGTTAGTGCGGGAGCGGGTGTTTACCGTTTACGAAAATTTCCACACTAACGCGGGACCGGGTCTCTGAGTGTTTAGATTGAATACACGCTGTACATTACTGTAGCCAGAATGTAATAAAAGATATTGGCGAGAAACAACTCGATCAGATCCTAAACGACGAAGACTTAATTGAATTCGCTTCGGTAAACATTAAGTCAGATGAAAACACCAACGAGAAAATAAAAATGATAAATTTTCTAGAATATTTTAAAATGAGCTAAAAAATAATTACTGGGACTAGAAAACCAAGAACTTAGTAAATCATAAAGCCCAGGTTAAAATAAATTGATTTCGCCACGCCTTGGAGGATTATAAATTATGTAATTATCCATAAATAATTTCAATACTACGGCTAATTGCAATAGAGGTCATAATAAATATGAAAAAACATACACAAATTAATGTTTAGCCTCTTGACCGAAGTCTACGTACCGGAATATCATAAAAATTTGATTATTTATTACTATAAAAAAATGTCATAAAACCACTGCGCTCATACATACGAGTTTGATACGAGAAACCGGCCATGACTTTGACTTGCATATCAATAATATATATTTTTTATTAGGATCGTGGCTGAAATGACTAAAATAGCTATGCTAATTATGGAAGAACGGTTCAGGTCAAAGGGATCAACTTTACGCCTTGTTAAATACGATCCTGAATATTTACGAGGGGATGTTATTGATCGATCACTACGGAGAGTAACTATGCGTAAAATTCAATAACTGAAAGTTATGAAAATTTCGACCATAGTCCATTGAGCAATACTACAGAATTGAATTATTCGACACAGACGGCGGAAGTCTATCGTTATATTTTAAAAACAACAACAAAAAACCACTCCACTTCAAAAGAACTGTGCGTAAGTATAAATTGTAAGCGTTAAAAATAAGTTCTAGTAGCATCTGATGAATATTAAAATGGGATAATCGTTTTGTGGGATGAAAGGGGGCGGTCATCATTATTTCTGGCACAAAAGAAACTCGTTCAACAAAAGGGCCATATAAAAACTCGACTGGGATCATTTGTTAAATAGAGGCTTCGTGTCAGAAAAGACTGTAATATATTCGGATTCAATTAAAATGCGTGGTTCCTATGCTAAGAAGAATGTCGATTTATTTGTATCTGTCGTTTGTCATTAGATCATTGACAATGTGTTTCAGCTCGGCTTAATAATAGACGCAGAAAAATGTGAGCGATCCGGAATTTGACGATTAAAAATAAGCTCTAATGATATTTGCAATACAACTAGAACAATACTTGACCCAGATATAGAGAATCAATGATTATATATAATGCATTACAATTTGAGTAAGTGCCTTAATTTTATGGACAGCATTTTAATCATCTTTAACATAAAAGAGGCGCGGCATTAAATTAATAACATCGCTCATTCGCCACACAATTCAATTACACTCCTAGTTCATCGTTTATCTGAAATTACATGATGACACCGCTATTATATTCTAGAAAATGATGATACACTCGTATTTTTCGGATTAGCGAAGACCTGAAAACAGCCTCATTGCCACTTGGCACCTGAAGACTGTTTACATGCGCTACAAGTGGGTCATGCCCAATGCTGATGTAACAGATCTCAACAGATGTTACCGGGCGTGACAGCATGCCGTAAATTGCAATGCGAACCAATTCACACGAAAGCCCGCTAATTGTGTTTAATCGGACAACACTGTGATTGGCACACGCCCAAATCCCGGGTTGACTGGTCCTCCGGTCAACGACAGAACAGACTGCCTGAATCAGGAAATGCCTGCGGCAACAATTCGCGTAAACACGTGTCCGCGATTCTAATCTCAGAATTTGGTCCTGGTGATTTGATAACCAGAATTAATCATCATTCTAAAGTATCATTCGTACTATTAAAGTGGCCGGATGTGGGTTTCTGCCAACCAGAGAACGCTATGCCATTTCCGCAGGTTCTGGTCTTCATTCTCCCGCTTTACTATTCTAGTATATTCTAATACAAACGTGGTAGAAACAACACTCGAATGTGGGTAGGGTCGATTGGTTTTTTACGTAGGTCGTGTGCTACGTTCACCTCCGGTAGCACCCACGACACCGAATTGACCAGGTAGTAGTCCAGCACCATCTAAGACACCGTGATTGATTAAACCGCAATCACTGCCACGACCGATTCTGACACGCCACAACACTCGACTGCTAATCTTTTAATATTGCTATTTAACTTCTCCAATGCGATTTCGAAATTATCATCATCATCGTCATATATGTCATATTGTAGACACCTGACATCATCTAACAGCATTCTCCATCTCATCCGATGCGGCGTCCCGCTCCACAGTCCAACCACCTCAGCCTTGGTCTCCCTTTCCTCCGGAGACAAGAAGGCTTGTTAACCATAAGCCTTTTTGATGGCTGGCTGTCTTGCATTCTTGACACGTGACACGTGATCCTTTTCTCCAGGATATCCAATTGTCGCTCAACTTGGTTTTTCAGAGTTCAACATTCAGATCCGTAATCAGGACGGCCTAATGTTGATCCTGTAGAGCAGTGGTTCTTAACCTTGTTGGAGGTACTGAACCCCACCAGTTTCATATGGGCGTTCACCGAACCCTTATATCATACGTCATATCATTTTTCATAATATCGTACAATAAGTCGGGTGTGTGTTTTGTCCTCCGCCGAACCCTGGAGACTGATTCACCGAACCTCTGGGATTCGATCGAACCCAGGTTAAGAATCACTGCTGTAGAGCTTGACTTAAGTCTTCTATTAGAGGAATCTCGATCGTAGATGTTGTTGAAATCTAAAGTAGCACCGGTTTGTCAGTAAGGTTCTTCGGACTTATTTTTTGTAATTAGCGAGAATTTCAAAATTATGTCAAACGTCAAGAGAAGTCGCAAGATCGAGTATATACCAAAGACTCTCATCCCTGCAAATCCAAATGCTCCCAAGTCCGATTGAAGTTTAAAGATTTTAGAAGGATAGAAAAATGCTGAAATGATTGAAAGAGAAATTATCGAGTTATAAATCCTGGACGTGGACAAATTCGTAGAAGCAAAGGTTGCATAGCGCGGAGATGAATGGCTCTTGTCACTTGAACTTAAAAAATAAACGGATATGATAGAGCTTGAAGATGGCATTGATTCAGGACAAAACCCGCGCGGGAAGCAGTTTATCCGAATAACCGATTCGGGAAATAAAAATAAGATAAAGTTTACACTATTTTACTATCCGTGAAGCTTCCGTTCTTGCAACGATTCCCCAGACCTTGTTATTTTGAGAAGGAATGATAATCTGCATCAATTGCTTATCTGTGAAGAGACATTAGTTCATCACTATACTTCAGAATCAAAACAAAGATACAGTGAGTGACAACAGAAAATGGATGTTACACAAATAACGGCCAAAAGTGACTTTCCATGTTGCCATTACTAATTTGGATGTCAAAGTCATTGTTTTAAATTATATTCTACACAAAAAACGAAAAGAAAACTCAGTCTACTACTGATAACTGTTGGCAGATGAAAAACCTATCTATAAAATTATTTTGAGTTCTTCAACTTTACCATAATTTACAATACCCAGCCACCGTTTGCCTCCTAGCTTGGCCTTTATTAATTGTTATAAGAGATAGCGCATTAGATTATCAATTAAGTTATTTAAATCTGTAGTGATTGCCGATATTTAATAGTTTGTGGTCCTCGTGTAGAAGTTGTAGAGCTGGATAGATATAATAAGATAACGATTGACAAGACATTTTTTAAGGATTCGTATTTTCCTGAACGTTTATCCGCATTTTCATGAAATTTTACATATATATGGGTCGTATCCCCAATTTTTCATCAATCAACACGTCACATAAAGAGACATGACTGTAAATATATTCCACGTGACATTGACGGCAGTTTACGTCCATGGTATTGGAGCGTGTGATGTTTTTGACGATAAGAAACGGAAGTTGGCGTGACCTGTTCAAAAAGAACATACGAAAAGAAACACCAAGAAATGTAACCACGTATAATTAGCATATTAACTAATGGTTTGGACGGGGGGCCGTTACGTCTTTTACGGCGAAATAAAACTTCACATAATCTAAATGCATGAAACGAATATAGAATTACAGACAATAGCTATAATCGTTATAAACGATGCAATTTCAACCATTCAAAAGAAATAAACAGCATTTTATGATCGTATAATCTCATAAAGATAACTAGTGACACGGCGACGAAAGAATGCCGTTGGAAACTGTGGTTGACGGCATTCGCAGAACGAAGATGGATAGAGGCAGCGATCGATTGTCCGCAATGAAATAATTACTATCCAATCGATCCATATATGGAATGTCACATACGTGCATGGCATTGTCGAATCTGGCATTGCCCAAAAGCTAACAATGCCAAAATCGGCCCGGATATGCAAGAATGGAACGCAATTCAATTGTCAGATTCCCGGGCATCGATTTCCCAACGACGGTAAAATGATAGACGTCGCCTATTTTAGGCACACACGAGAGATGGACGTCCCACGTTTGCGTTTGAAATTGAATGCATTATGCAAAATTCGCATTATGCATAGCCTTGACGTCGAAACGAAAGGTATATTCCAGCCACCTAGTCAACCAGATCATTCAGCTAATATAATACTTTTCAACCAAGGCCGCGCTAATGGTTTTCTATTACATACACCGTATCATTATTCAATATGGCCGGAAGATGATGAATATATTAACGCCGATCGGCTTTGACCTCAAAGAAAGGCGAAGCATTATGCAATACTTGAGGAAATATATCGCTGAATACGTGCAAACGTCGAAGAGCGCAAAAGGAGCATGATTTAAAGTGTTTGCTAAACATCTAGCCATCGGCCAAAGCGTCATTTCAAAAATAACTACACCCGAAGAAAACATCTTAAAAGAATCAGATTAGTTCTAATCCCAGCTATACCCCACAACAAGAGCAAACCTTACGAGGGAGACAAAAGACAAAAGAGTCACTCTTACCCTATACATACAGAAGAGCTCCCAGATGTAAATCTCTTCGAAATTAAATGGGGTTTGAAAAAGTAAAAAAATAGCAAAGCACTCAGCTTAAGAATCGAAACGGGAATAACTCAAGCGGCATAGAGCAGGTATCTAGTTACATTTTCTTTAAAAAACGTGTCAAAACCTTCTTGACCTAGCCGTGCCGATGGTTTCTATTTGGGACCCCAAGTTTTTTAATTTTTCTCGAATAACTTTTTAATATAGATCCTAAATATCACAAACTGTTTGTATTTGTCTAAAAAATTCTAAAGAATAAATATCATATGTAATCATTTTAATTTATTGTCTGCAATTGCGAAAAAAAAATAAAAACAACAATATTCGCATATGTTGCCACGGACGCAATGTTTTTTCTCACTCGCGTCCGGTACGATGTGCCGAGTGCGAGTGAAGCCGTGCGATTGACTCGGCGAGACGTCGCCGAGTGCGTGTCATTTACGCATCATATTGATTTGTAGAAAAATATAAAATATCGACCAAATTATGAAGCATATCACGAATAACTATTAATATTCTTAGAATAATCATTTTTTTTTTTTAATAAGGCAGAATATTGATGAGGATTTCATCAAAATCTTGACTTGAAATGCTTGGGGTCTATTTTCCATTATAAACAGAACGGAAAATTTCGGACGACGCGGTTGTTTTTTAAGAACTACAGACCGATTTCGTTGCTTTTAAAAAACTACTGACCGATCACATTTATATAAAATCTTTTCTAAAGTCTTATTAAATAGACTCTCACAAAAGCTAAATCAATTCTAACCACCAGAGCAGGCCAGATTACGAAGTGGCTAAAATACTATAGACCATATTCATACCCTCAAAAAAAATATACGAAACTACTTTGAAATACTGATGTGCTTACATAAATCTGCAACAATGATTGTCCAATTACATGAAAACACAAAACCGATACGGCTGAAAAGGGGTGTAATACGAGGGGATGTAATCTCTCCAAAATTATTCACCTGTGGGCTGGAAGAGGGCGATAGACCGAGCAATGTTAGATATATGTTTGCGCGATCGAATCTGCAACGAAACGATCCATGAGAAAACTAAGATGATTGACATTGCTACAAGAATCGCTCGACCGAAGTGGCAATGGAGCGACGACATAGTCAAATTTGCGGGGACTAACTGGAACAGGATAGCCTATGACCGGACAGGATGGTATGAATCGGTTCTGTAACGCGGCGCGCATGTCGTTCATGCGCATGACTTTAACATGTGTTCACAACCAAACTAGTGAGAATTAGTTGCTGATTTTTGCTTTAAAAATCAGTTACTAAACACAGCTAATATTAAATTAACAACTAATCACAAGAAAAATGAAGAAACCAATAAAAAAATAACTTGAACATGTCACTGATATTTTATTTTAAATAAATTCAGCCTTGAAGCTATTGTAATATATAACTACTAACTATAATTTTGTCAGATTATGTAAGGGGGTTATCAAAAACTATAAAAAAAATCTGAATATGATTAGATGAAGATTGCAGATAATATTAAATACAGTACGGAATTTTCTGCCGACGCTGAAATTGGAGTCAGAGGGAAAATGGGTAAATTTTACTACGAAGAAGCTGTCGAATAAATTGAAAATATACTCTTTCAATCACATTCTGGATTCACAAATCCATAGCAACATTTTCCAGTTTTTATATGACATTTTAAAACCCAAGGACAAAATGCTTCAGTCAAATGCAAACGATCTTCAGAAGAATTACACGATGTATCCTGAATGCTCGCATATATTATTATTTGTGGTATAAAGACTGAATTACTTTGTATTCGAATACTGTTGTAGCTAAGAGAATTTTATTAACACTCCCTTTCTCTGTAGTTAGACGAGGAAATTATTTATTCAAATTAAAATTAATAAAACACTATTTAATAATAATATCACGATCGAAGGTTATTTTAAAGTAAACACTTATAAGGGGCGGCATTTCAAAGACTTGCATCATACTGAGAAAATCTACCGGTCGGCCCTGATTAGAGTCATCCTACATAGGCGCGCTTAGCAATCGTCATTGCCATCAATTCTTCTGTCTTCGGCCGCGGCGTCGCGTCGCCGTCTCGACGTGTTACCTGCCGGACGTTGATTTTATAATTAAGGAGATGTCGAACATCGAGTCTGCCACTTCTCGATAACAGAAGCAAAAAAAAGAACGAGAAGAAATTATACCGCTGACATTAAATGCGGTTTACCAGGCGCTGGAGGTCCGCGGGAACTGGTTCTCGGACATCGCTAACTGTATCCGCACTAAATGTTTGATTTAATAATAGATATCACAATCATTTGCATTTTATTTCAATCAAAATCGTGCCGTCGCGAAAGGGGAGAAATATTGTCTATGAAATATACACAATGGCAACACCGATACACAATTAATTTTGACCCGATAGTCTCATTTTTTTTTCTCGAGACAGTGCATTTTTTGCCAATTTGAATCGACCCACTTGAATTAACAAGAAAAAAAAGCGTCACGATTAGATTGATTGAATCAAATCGCGTACAGCCGTCAGATTTACGAGCCAGATGAAGATACCAGATCCTGCTGCGATCTGTCAATTAACAAAAGACAAACGAGACGCATCGTTAAAATTATACGAGCGATTTAATTATGCAGATACCGCGCTTCAAGGATGACAGCTCCACCGCAAACGCATACATAATCTGTGATTGCATATTATATTTATATGGATCTCTCTCGAGAATAAACAGAGATTATGTAATCGATTAGCGTATCGATTGATTTTCGATCGGTTCCGATGCAGATTCGAACACACCTGTGTTTGGATTGAATACCAAAACGTCGATATACTCATATGTATGTAAATATAAACAAAGAACGTCCGATCTATCGACGATTGCTTAATCATTTTGTTTCAATTTTTCGACGACTAATTGTCCTAACAGAGCGGAATGGGCTCGACAAGTCGATGCTAATTGGTGTCATTAATAAATTGTTAATTTCCAGGACGAATTTATTTGAGTGCTGTCGTTAAACAAACTGTTTGGTCGATGAACTGAAAAAGCGGCATACATTCAATACGGACGTTTCAACAATAAATTTGGGATATTGCGGATTTTTCAACGTCGATGACGAGGATGGACACATTTTAGCAATGCAAATATGTCGCATTCGATGAAATCGCAATTTTTTTAAATAATTTAATCGTCTTTAAATGCGAGATAAAAGATAATCATTTAGATCGCGGATCGAAAATTTTATTATCCTGAGAATGTGAGCAACATTTAATTTTCGCGCCAAAAATTTTAGCGCGAAAATATATTTCGCGCCAAAAATTAAATACTGAATAAAAAATGCGCATATCGCAATAAATCGACTAATATTATATCATAGTATTTATATTCAGAACGATCGAATCAATCGATGATATCACCGTTTGATATGCAGTAGTTTTTTTTTTGTATTTTTTGGCAACAAATTAACAATATATCCTAGTATAGCCGAGTCATTCCACTTTATTATGTATTATTTTTTTATTCCAACGCAATGCAATGCAAACAATCGTCGCTGATTTCTTGTGGAATAATATAAGCAAAATATATATATTTTTAATTTTTTTTGTAAAAAATATTATGTTATTTATGATAACGATGCGTGGTATTGCTAATAAATCGTGTTACATAATTCGACATATGGTTTTATATGATGTCAAAATACGATGCGTAGGCATACGTTGCACGCTAATTCGGCCGATACGTATAAATTGATAGATTTATAAGGTGTATTTTTGAAATAACGAAAGTTTTCGCTACGGGTGTATGCGATTAGGGTTCACTCACCTTTTGACAGAGCGGCCCAAGAATGGAAACAAAGTTTATCCCGCGCTTCACAACACCCCCCGCACGACGCCGATGCAACCGGGGCGATCTCCGCCTCCGATAAGTCCCTTCATGATTTCGCAAAAGTCGATATTTAGCGAGTTTAATTAAAATCGCAACGTTAAATCGTTATCACCGATATTATTGTCAAATTTATAGGTTAATTGTTGAGTGTTCGTTCGTTTTCGCGTTCGTTCGAATTTCGTTTCGAATTTGCACCAATCGCGGGCCGAGAAATAAATTTTTAATGACAGGCGTAAACAATGCGTTCGCGAGCTCGGAAAAGCGGCGCGCGAAAGCTCCGTGGCTGTCAGCCGGGCGGGCGGCAGCGCGAGTGTGGCGCGCGAGCCGCCCCGCCCCCCCGCCCCCGCCCCCGCAACTGCAGGCGGCCCCCCCGGCCGCAGCCCCAGCGTCACGTCGACCGATACAAAAATAAAACAAAAGAAGGCGGATTTTAAAAAAAATGTTGCCAGTCGTAAAAAATAAATTTGTTGCGGCATGTTCCGGATTTGTCTATATTTTTCTATATATATATATCGCATCAATTTCTGCTAATATCCGAGATGACTGCGATGACTCATTCCGAATCTAAATATTAGGGGAGAGACTGTGATGCGGGACGTCGAAATCCTCCCCCTCTCGATTCGAGCCGCGAATTAATCCATAGATACCGATACGCAATATTCTCTCGCAGGGAAAAAATGGCGGGAGAAAATAAATGCGCAAAATCGTCCTAAACAGTGCAAGTTTGTGCACGTCGTAAATTGGCGACGTTACGGAGGCTCAGTCGCGCAGTGGGTCGATGGGGCGCCGCCGTAGACCGCGCGCCGCCCGACCACCTGTAGGCGTATCGAGCCGCCCGATGCGCATGCGTCCTAAACCGTTCGCACACCCCTCGAACGTGCGCCATTGCCCGCTCAAAACAAACCGTAGTACGCGAATTTGCGAATTAATTCGTCGAACGTCAACGCCGACGATATGACTCATTATACATTTAATAAATCGAATAATGTTAATTATGCGAACGATATTTATCTGTAGCATTATATAAATACATTTGAAAAATCTAATTACTACACCTATCCCTCGATTTACACGGTTCTTTTTTTGCACGTTTTTGCTTTTACACGGTTTTTAAAAAAAAAAGTTAAAAATAAATATTGAAAATAATCAATAATAATCATTTTATTTGTTCGTGCCCCCACTGTAGGTATGCATTTGTTGTATGCATTCCACTGTGGGTATGTCTCTTCCCGCCATTCGGCGTTCATGATTGACTTTAGCGCCAGCTACAGCGACGCAAATTGTGTTTGGGTTTTTTAACCCTGATGCTAAAAAATATTTAAATGAAAAGGGACTGCCTTTCAAAGTTCTTTTATTAATTGACAATGCACCGGGTCATCCACAAGATCTACAGCATGAGAATGTCTTAAAATATTTCAAAAAACAACCAAATTATGCGTTTTTTGTGTACTTTTCGATTTACACGGTTTTGCATTGAAAAATATACAAATTCGATTTTACACGTTTTTCTCAGGAACCTATCTACCGTGTAAATCGGGGGATAGGTGTATTAAATAATAAGAGTCTTTTTTTTATTTTGGATAATATCAAAATCAATTCATCCGATAACTCTACTTGCTATAACGCAAAAATGATAAATAAAAAAAACCGATGTTGATACAAAACTTCTTGTTTGTTTTAGAACTGTATTTATTCATTTAAATAAAAAATATTCCTTAGAATATGTTCTATATAATATAATAATGTTCGTCAGATTTGGTGAAGTGATGCAAAATCACTCTAACAGCGATGCGCTAATTCTGTTTTACACAAACAGAATTAGCGTCATCTTCGTCCTAGTTCTACATACATATTTATTTCTGAACTGTTTACATGAAATTTTGCAACTTTAGTAAACTCTATGTGCGGATTATCCGGTTTGCGAAATGTTCGTGCATGAATTCAATTCATATTAGGTGGACCAGGAATTAAACTATTTTTTTGTAGTTTAACATTCAATTTTATTTGTATAATAATAAAAACTATTACTAAAAAATACAATATATAATATCCATTATTATTGAGGATCTCATCCACACCTATTTTATAAACTTTCAATCTCCCTATTTCTCTAAGGAGGTGCTGACGGATGTAATAAAACTTCTCAGTTTAGCTCTTAGATTTTTTCGCGCCAATTTTGCTGTATGACGACGTTTTTATTTAAACTTTAGGTCGAGTCTCATAAGTTATCGACAATAGAATTCTGAAGTTATTGTTTCACCAGGTTTCAGTAATTTAAGGTTACCGTGTAAACAAAAGAAACCTTGTGTAACGTTGTTCTTGTTTTTTTTTAATAGCCATTGCTATTAAAAAAAAAGCTCGTCTTCTGCTACAAGTTGTAATAAAAAAGATGGGTTCATTGTCGAGATATAACGTGAAATAAAGAACTGCGAGTGTATCCATCTTATTCACTTTTCTGATCCAATTTAAATAAGAAAGATTCAAATTTCAGAGCTTCAGGAAAGGTTTAAATAGGATTGAAATCAACCAGAGATTTTAATTCGTCTTCGTCCATTTATAGGAAGGACCTTAAGGCTCCTATTATCCGATTTGAACTTTCGAGATTAAAATAGAAATCTGTTCATTCATTCAGATTATGTACCTAGCCATCCTGATTTTATTTTGTCTAAAAGAATCTAAAACATAAATATTATAAATAATTATCATTATCTACAATTGAGAAAAAAAAATAAAAGCACAATATTCGCTACTATTTCCACGGGCGTGACGTTTTTTCTCACTCGCATCCGGTACGATGTGCCTAGTGCGAGTGAAACGTGCGATTTACACGTGTGGAGAGAGCTCAGCCTCTAGCGAGACATCGCCGAGTGCGCGTGTCATTTACGCGTTTAAAATGTCGACTAAATTTTGAAGAATATCATGAATAACTATTTTTATTCTTAGAATAATCCATATTTTTTAAAAAAAAATCAAGATATTGATGCAGAATTCATCAATACCTTGACTTGAAATGCTTGGAGTATATTTTCCATTATAAATAGACCCCCTCGGACGACGCGGTTGTTTTCGAGCCGCCGTGGCGGATGGGTTAACCACTTCGCTAATATTTTATAATTCATATATATCTCTATACTGTATGAATACAAACATATTTGTGTTTTGGACGTATATATACGTCCTTTTGAGTGTAGTGGTTAAAAGAACGTTATAAAAAATACTCCCTATCATTATTACAGCTAGAAATAAGCATGGATTGATGGAAGAATCTTTAAAGATTGATTCAAAACTAAATGGGTTTTAGAAGCGAGATATTTTTTGATATGTAAAAGGTTGCCACAGAAAATCAGCCCAGTTATTGAATAATGCTCTTTCTCATCTAAATTCTCATCGAAGTCCTTATCCTTGTTTTTATCGCTAAGTTATTATATTTTCTTGCTTATTTATATTATCCTAGGATAGTTATCCTTGAATTTGTCGATGATCTTTAAATCTTTAAATGTAACTGTGCGTTTGGATTGTGAAGATGCTTCTGCAAAATATCTTAAATGATTTTGACAACTCTTCCATAGTGTATCTGGCTATAGAGCGACGTGTGCGACTGTCCCTCGTATGGTGCTTCCTTCTAGATCGCCGTTTTCTACAAAGCGCTAAATTTTCAAGGTCAAATTACATATTTCTTAAATATGTAATACATTTCCTTACGAAATAAACGTCAAGGCGTTATAGGAGGGTTGACTGTGTGATTTACTGATGGATTAAAATCACTCCATACTACGTCTGATGAGTCTTTTATCAGTTTTGGCACTTCTTTGTTGACCCTATTGACCTCGCACATATATTAACAAGCGATTTATTCTTGACTCGCTCCCTAATGTATTAAAAATCTTCTTGAATAATGTCAGTGTAAAAGCAAGACATAGACATTGTTTCAAACAAATCTGCTGAGAGATAATTAAAAATGATGATTCAATTTAAAAATATTAAATTACCTTTTCCATTCATTAGCAGCATCCTGTTGAGCTTTTGAACGTATTCGCAATCATAAAAGGACAGTCTCCCCAGTATTGATGTGAGATATATGCTCATACATCCATATCGAGAGACAAAAGCTCTACTGTTCTGCCCAGACAGACTCCAACTAAAGTTCGAAAATCCTTTCATATGCATATGCGCATCGTACAATATTTTATTATTAAATTCATTCGTTCTAAAAATGTTATCAATGACCGATTTAGTCAAACGTATATGGCAATAAGACAAAGGTTATCAATTTTAATTTTAAGCGTCGAATTTCCTGTTGGCATTATCATGAGAGTTACACATATCAGATTGCATAATTAGAGAAGACTCATCTAACGAGCGTACTTATTTTTCTTTTATAATAAGAATCGCCCGAGGGCACATATTTTCATCTGAGAAGCAATAGGGTTGTTTGCTCTGCCTCGAGTACTAAAAACCTAATTGCAAGAGGGGAGGGTTGAGTCACATTTCGCCTTTATATTTTGAGAGCGAAAATAAGTTTCAAGAGATGGGGTGGTATAATATGGCTGATAAATACATAAACATTTTTAAAAAATATATATTTATATGGCAATGAAAAAGATTTAGCAATGACTTACATACATAATGAAAGAAACCATACAAATATATTTAGAGATAATACTCTTAATAAGATTACGTATAATCTGTTTGTTTTAATATAGGCTGGGTTTATTTTGAATTAATAAATTATTCAATGCATAATTAATTCGGTGGCTAAGATCGTTAGTGTTCCTGCGTATCATCCGTTTCAAAGAACATGTTTTTTTTAATTAATTATGCATACATATACATCGTGGTACGTATATTCGACCCTTTTCGTCTTAACCTTGATATAAAAAATACTGCTGTATTTTTTTTTATATAAAGACATGGCATAATACGGTACTCTCGAACCTGTTTCTGCAATAAACAACTGTAAACGTGTGCATAACATCCTTATTAAAATACTAGTTAGCATTTATTTAATTTTTAACGATTATAGAGTAGGATTTTCGTGGCGATTCGTATGATTTTCGAATTTTTCACGGTTTATTTATTATTTATTCCCCCCTTTCGTTGCAATCCCGCATCAATTGACGTATTGTATTGTGACAATTTATTTTTACGATCTAATATTAATAATATTGGGAACGCATTTTATGTATTGTTCCGATATTGCGTCGTTCCCTTATTCGGTCTGATGAGACCGAATTCCACCCCATCACCTTTGCATCCCCCTTTGTATTCCCGGTGGTTGCAGTTCGGGTAGACAAAGGATCCAGACGCAGCGTTAAGTAAAACTATGTATTCCGAGGGAGGGCAAAGTTGTACGGCTTCGACGGAAAAAAAATGCGTTCGTGCTGTTTGGGATAATCTTCAGTGTTGCCAACGTATTAGATTTTTTTGACGTTTGCCCGCGCCGCGTCAATTTTATCGTATACCCACATAATAAATTAAAATATCAACTTACGCCTTCATGTTGGGGCCGATGTGGTATCTTCGAATAAAAAAAAAACCGACGCCGACCGATACACTTATTTTTTATGGCGCGAAGAAGCTGTCTGTTTACGTTTTAGTGTGGAGGTATAGTATTAATATTTTGTTCACTGTTTACTATTTCACTGTTCGATCACTATGCGGCGTTGACGTACACATTAATCGGTTTCGGGTTATGTGGTTATAAATATTGTGAGTGTGTTTATATCAGAGTTTGTTTACAGCGGCACCGTAAACAATGCAGCACTGTTTGACAGCAGTGCACCGTCTGCGCGCAACCGGCTCACGTGAGTCCACTCGGCGGAGTGAGCTGGTCCACTGACTAAACATGGTTGATATGTGAGACTCAATAGAAAAAAAAGGAACATAAATTATACGCCTATGCATCAGTATAGTGATCCTCAAAATGGGGATGATTATTATTATAATTATTTATTTATAGCGATGATGGACGATATTTAGCGTGTTTAATTCAATTATAATAAAATGTTTATTACTGTGCGCAATTTAATTAATTATTTATTGTGTAGTTGGATGCAATCGGAATATAATGTTTTACGTGACCTGTTGCTGAAAAATCAATAAAAGCGTCTCTCCCCTTTGTGGTATACATATATATATATATACACGTCACTCGAATTATGCGGTCTTCATTTAACGCGGTTTTATAAAATGTCTATATGTAAGCCCTCCTATAACGTTTCCTCTAAATTGCTACTTTATACAAAATGCTAATATTTTCGAGGTCAAATTACATATTTCGAAACCAACCGCGTCGTCCGAAAATAGACCCCAAGCATTTCAAGTCGCGCACTCGGCGATGTCCCATCGCAGACTGAGCTATCGCTGCACGTGTCAATAGCACATTTCACTCGCACTCGGCATATCGTACCGGATGTGATTTTTCGCAAATGCATTGTTATAGACGTTGTAATATGTATTGTTTAGACGTTTTTAGACAAACACAAAAGTTTGATTTTGAGAGAATTTGGGGTCCCAAAACGACCTCATCGGCGCGGCTAGGTTAATATATGATCTTCGCCAAATCTTCATTTGTGGATTCCTTTATAATACTTACAAGAAGTTGATTTTTAATATGCTTTGATTAAAAGTCGCTTTATTTCGAGTGTCTTTTTGAATAAAACAGCTTAAAATTTTTTTGTGTTGGTTCTTTCTCAAGAAAACAGTTTTTTTTCGCTTTTCTTTGCAGCACTTGACTAACTTTTAAAATCTATCAGTGTCTGGCTATTTTATTTTCTTTCAAAACAATAGTTTGATCAATTCATCTTCGATTTCCGTCAATCCTATATTTGTGAAAACCTCCTAAACATTTAGAATATGTTGAATAATATTTACAATCTAATTTTACTGAAATCTTTTGATCTATTAAACATTTTAATCTATTCTCCATCTTTATTATCGCTTCTTCCTGCGACATTCATTTTGTTTTCTAATCCATATGCTTTTTATATACGTACAGTCATCCCGAGATTGAGATCACGCTATAGAAACCCGCCCTATAGAAGACTAGGTATCTATACAAAATGCGGGGTTATGTTTTTTTAAATTAAATTGAACGAAATCAACAGATCAAACATTTTTCCATTCACATATTTTAAATGACTTTGTTCTATTTTTAGTTTGTTCACGTGCTTGTGTAATATTTTGTTGTCAATCAAAGCGTCATTAGATATAGAAAATTGAACGTTTTGTAGAAAACGATGATCTAGAAAGAAGCACTATTTCTACTGTTTTTATAGCTCTCTTTTGTATAAATTTAAATGGAAGATTAAATCAACATCTTGCTTTATATAAATTATACAAGTTTTTTATTTGATTTAATATAAAATTTTTCGTGAAGAGAAACGCAGAAACTCTTCCATCGAGTCCAATTTCCCGTAGACGTAATAACTCAGACGGATTCATCTCCATCCTCTTCCCACTCATCGTGAGCACAAAATATATATATAACTTTTCAATTTAATTGCAATTAAAATGCCGAGCACTGTAAATACAGGACGTATCTAAATATTATTTAACAAAAATACTTAATTTTGTGGTCGAATGACTGGATACACATGAAACGATCCCTTTTTACAATCTAGTTTACGTTTAACGTATTGCCGCGCTTGAGTTTTAGTCTTGGGTTCGGAAAGGGTCCGAGAGCAAAATGGCGGAATAATTGCTAAATCCTAGATCGCTACCCTCGCTCTTATCATCCTTATAAATTAACCCATATTTATCTTAAAAGGGCGATGGTGTCGGGAACAAGGGACAACGTTCTCGGCAAATCTTTCCCCTTTTTAATCAAAATGGGATCTGATGCGATAAAGTTTGACATTCGCTGGATTGCATCGAGGGTCTAACGCTTGGATTTTAGGGGCAAAGAAATGCATTCGGTGTCAGTTTTAATGCATCCGCTCCAGACAGCGCCGACTTTGTTAGGCCCCGATTTCAGTGCATGCATCATTCTAATTGCAAGATGCATCTGACGATATTGTTTATTTATTAGTCAAACGTGTGGCGCTGCACTGGAAATAGATCCCACGTACTAACAACAGATTGTTCTATCGCAGAGAGTTATGAAACTAGATAAAATAATCAATTGTCAATTTTACTGAGGATATAATACAGAATACTATGGCAAGGATGTTGCTATACTAGTAATAAAAATATTTACAGTATACAATAGATTCATCTCGCGATATCGTAACGATTGATGCTCAAGCACTCTTCGATGAACAAATATTTACATCGCACTGAAGTTGTGATAGATATACGATTATGTTTTTAAGTAGCGTGTTTCTCCGAAATAAATTTTGCTTAAAAAATAGGTCATAGATACTTATTTTTCTGGGGAGGTCTCATTTTAGGGCTGAACCTAATATAAAAGACCGGTTTTTTGGAACAGAAACAATTAACTCGGAGAAGTTTGTTGTCGTAGACAATGTAAAGGAAAGAAGGAGGTAAACACAAAGCACAAAATCGAACAATATCGCCAACTCATCATATAAGATATCTGTCATTAGTCATGGAGACAAAATTCAGAGCACAGAAGGCGGTCTTATTTTTTACATTTATTCAAACACCAAATTCCTTTTAATGCCATCTCTTGTAGAACCATTGGCTCTTATCCCACGTCCAGCAATAGAGCTCTCCTTAAACGAACACGTATCCGTGTGGTATGCTTGTAGTCTAATTACAACACAGCCATCTTATTCCATAAAGTCTTCTCCCAATTTACGATTTCTTGTAGATCAGGCGGCATTACAAAGTATTTGTGCTGATTTCTCTTCATTCTATTTTTAATATAGTCATCGACTTCCATCCCCATGTTACTCGAATGGCCCGTTTGGTTTTAGTCAGCTTCTTTCAGCTTGTACATTGTTGTCGATCTTCTTAGAAATAGTTCATATCGTCGAAGGAATCATTCAATTAGTGTGGTTTGAAATTTAATCTTAATGTTTTCGATCTGATTCACATAGCGCTTCTTTACATCACCTTCGTCTACCTGTTAAATGGTGTTATCGTATTCTGCTTGCTATTTTTGTACCATTCGGAGATCTAAGCGTAAGATTCTCTTCCTGGTTCACTTCCATGATTTCTCTAGTACTCGACTTAAAGTCAAAATATGACTTCCTTTAAATCAAATATCTAGTAAGATAGACGTGCCAACAATCCAATACAAATCCAACAAGTAAATACGACAGTAATTTTAAAGATAAAAAAAATGATACTATTAACACGCTCTTCATCCCCTTATAGGCAAAAAAGCATCCTTTCACTAAAAATTAAAAAAAATCTTCTATAATGCTATCATCTGCCCTCAAATACTATACGCTTCTCAGACCCAGAAAAAAATATAATATAAATACGACGGACAATTACGAATGCACCTTGGTTTATTCCAGAGGTAGCTAGTCCATTTACACTGCGGAGCTATAGCACCCCTAGGCAAAATAATGAAAGATATATTTTTATATCATCATCATTTGCCAGTCACAAGGCTCTCACTCGCTGAGGGCATG